>VSMD01087599.1:48948-90679 GCA_008750895.1 Mirza zaza
AAAAAAAAAAAAAAAAAAAAAAAAAAAGAAGGCTACATATGAAACTCTTTGAAACCCATGCCTAAAATTATCTCAAAAGCTACTAGGGAATTTCAGTAAAGTATTAGATGGCTGTGATCATATTATAAAGTAGTGTCTTTAATAATATATGTCTGTCCCAAATTATAGACACTTGCCATTTAAGGGATTTTCCTGTTGCTATTTTAAGTGGTTCTTTCCAGAGATCACCTCTCCTGACCAAAAGACTAAAGCCTGAAAATTTGACTTTTGTATGGTAGCTCAAAATGAAGCTGAGGGAAAATATCAGAAAAATTTGCAATTGCTTGACTCAGCTTTTGCTGAGTATTTATTTTTCTAGTATTTATTGACTATAAATACTAGAAAAAACAAGATCAGTAAAATTTATTGCCTGCTTTTAATGAGCTTAGTCTTAATATGGAAAAAGAAAAGTTAATAATACATTATCACATCACTGAAAGTGACAACCATCATAAAATTCAAGCACTTTATTTCTCTCAAGTTTAGCTGAAAGGATTGGTCAGAACTTCTTCAGGAGGTGGCTTTTCAAAAAGTTGAAAACTGAAAGAGGTAGGTAGAATTTGGTCATGCAGAGTTAGAGAACTGAGGAAAAGAGACCATTCCAATTAGAAGAAATGCTGTGAACCACTATGAAACTACAGTGCTTATGTGATAAGGATAGTTAAATTCGACTGGTGCATGTCTTCAAGACAACAGAAGGCATGGTGGCTCACACCTGTAATCATAGCACTCTGGGAGACCAAGGCGGGTGGATCATTTGAGCTAAGGAGTTTGAGACCAACCCAAGCAAGAGCGAGACCCCTGTCTCTACCAAAAATAGAAAAAATTAGCCGGGTATAGTGGTGCATACCTGTAGTCGCAGCTACTCGGGAGGCTGAGGCAGAAGGATTGCTTGAGCCCAGGAGTTTGAGGTTGCTGTGAGCTAGGCTGATGCCACGGCACTGTAGCCAGGGCAACAGAGTGAGACTGTCTCAAAATAGACTTGAAGAGAGATTAGATTGGATAGAGACCAAGATACTGGAAAGTTATTGGAAAGGCCTGAATTAGGTAGTGGAGATGAGGAAAAAATGGTTATCAGAAAGTAGGAATCACAGGATTTTACAACTGATTGGACATGATTGGGAAATAGTCAAACTTGACTCCAAAGTGTCAAACCTAATTGAGAGAATGCTGGGCCTGTTAGGAAGTCTTAGTGAAAGAATTGGTTTGGAAAGGAGAAAGTGATGAGGGGCTTGTTTTTACCTATTTTTTCGATGAGTTGATGAGCTGGTAGAAAGTTAAGGTGGAAGTCTTCGCAGTGCAGCTGGCACTGCAGACTTGCAGCTTGGTAGAGATATTAAGGTTAGGAAGAGATTGAAGAATCTTTTATTTTATTATGCATTTATTTTTAGAATTAAAGCTTTAGGAAAGGCCAGGGTGCCAAGGAGCAGAGTTAGGGTGAAAGAGTCAAGCTAGGACCTTGGGCAATGCTGCCTACATTTAGAAAACAGGAGAGAGTCTGAAGAGATGAGTGGTTTTAGAGATTAGAACATTCTGAGAATATTATTTTCTAATCAAAAAGATAAAATGTTTGAATGTTTATTTTGAAATAATTTTGAGTTTACAGAAAAATTATAAGAATATTACAAAGAATTTCAATAATCTTCTTAAGATCCAATGTTTGTTAACATTTTGTCATATTTGCTTTATCATCTTAACATATTATTTCAGCCACTGCTTAAGAGTATGTTGCAAATATATCTATATAAGATCAAATTTTTTAGCATATGCTTCCTAAGATGATTATTCCCTTACATACCAACAGCATAATTACCAAATTCAGGACATTTAATATTAATGTGCTATTATCTAATATACAGTTAATTCATATTCAGATTTTGCCAGTTGTCCTGATAGTGTCCTTCATAACCTTCTTTTACCTAATCCAAGAGCCAAGACATGATCACACATTACATTTCATTATTAAATAGCTGTCTTTTTTTCCTCCTGTTTTTTATAAGTAGATGAGTACTTGTGTTAGTCTCATGTAAGATTGTTTAAAATGTAAATATTCATAAAAGCATCAATAAGGTTCTAGATAAAATACTAGAAAAAGATACACCTGTGTAGCTAGTTTGTATTATTGGGGGAATTGGGAGGCCAGAGAGTACTGCCTAAAACTTGACTGACACAACTAGTATTAGAGATGTTTTTATAAGGGGAGGTTTAGATATTAATATATGTTGCTTAGACTAGAAATTGAAATATATTTGTGTATTTTCCTGTGCTGTGATTTTATACATATATGTTAGGTTGGCATTTTAATTATCTTGAGTTGGAAAAAGTATAATTTGAGGGCATATTTATATTACCACTTGGATTTACAAATTATGTATTGCTATCTTTTATAATCTGTTGTATCCTCTTAGTTTTACTCTGATAGTTGTGTTAGGTGGCTTGTCTGCTGCCAGATTTTTTTTTCTAATTTCAAAATATTAAGGGGGTAAAAATGTTTTTGCTACATGGAGTGCTTTTGTAATGCTTGAGTCAGGGCTATAAGTGTGCCCATCACCCAGATAGTGTTTGTTGTACCTGTTAGGTAGGTATTTGCCCCTCCTTCCTCCCCCCTGCCTGATTTCCAGATGACTTTTACTTCCTTTTATGCACATGTGTGCCCATCAATTAGTTCCAATTTATTAGAGAGTACGTGTGGTATTTGTTTTTCCATTCTTGAGATACTTTGCTTAGGATAATGGTCTCCCGTTCATTCCAAATTGCTACAAAAGGCATTAATTCATCCTTTTTTATGGCTGAGTAGTACTCTGTGGTATACATATACCACATTTTATTAATCCCACGAATTGACGGGCACTTGGGTTGATTTCAGATCTTTGCAATTGTGAATGCTGCCAGATGTTTAACCACCAATCTGTATCTCATTGTTTGAAGTGGTGTTTCACTGGATCCTAAACATTTCTTCTCGTAGCTTTTCTATGGCTAGCCACAGTGGGACACCTGACATACGTCTGTTTTCATTAAAGGCTTCAGTATTGGGTGGGGCGTGGTGGCTCACGCCTGTAATCCTAGCACTCTGGGAGGCAGAGGCGGGAGGATCGCTCAAGGTCAGGAGTTTGAAACCAGCTGAGCAAGAGCAAGACCCCGTCTCTACTAAAATAAAAAATAAAGAGAATGAAGTTTAAGTATAACCTGAAATTGTTAAACTGAGATAAACATAGAACATCTTTTGTTGTTGCTGTATTAAATTTTTGTGAGTGCCTTAGCTTCCCCCAAATGAAGCATCTGTGTTTAGGCTTTTAGTTGGCTACTTCTGAAGTATTTTTTATATTTGACAGAAATAAATTTAAACAAGTGGTAATAATTTAGGATATGTATCTATTGGTAAATATACTCAAGAAATAACATTTTTATGCCTGTTTATTTTCTGATTGTTTTCAAAATTTGAAAATCCTTGGTTATAAATACTAAAAGATTTGAAGGGTGCTGTTATATTTTTTAGTTTTAAATTCTGTGATATTTGGCCCAGAAATAGTAGTGTCCCCAGTAGGTTAAAGTATATATGCATGCAGATAGCATGGGTGTCACTGTTCCATTACTTAAAGACACATATTGAGCATTTTTTCCTAACTTACTCAATATTGATGCTAATGATAGTATTCACAATAGATAGGTATTTTCTGCCGTTAGCAAGGTGTTCAGAATATATGTAACCTTTGTCCTAGAAGACACATTTTCATTGGTCTTACATACTGTTGGAAGGGGAACAAGGAGGGAAATGAGTTATAGTGTCTGACTAATCCCACTCCTTTTGTTCACAGTGACTGTTAACCATTGATGTTCTGAAAGTTTCTGTGTTTATTTGCTGTAGCTGTTTTTATTTTAGATGTTGTTAACTTAGTCCAGAAAATGATGATGATAAACATATTTTTAGATGGTCATACATACTGAGTTTTAAGAAATAAGAGATATCAGTTCTCAAAAACATAATATATGTTGGTATCTTAAGTTATATTTCCTTTATGTTGGCTGTTATTAATAAGCTCAGATGGCCTAGTGTGGCAGCTTGTGCCTGTATCCCAGTACTTTGGGAGGCCAAGGCAGGAGGAGGATTGCTTGATGCCAGGAGTTCAAGACCCAGGTTGGGCAACATAGTGAGACCCTGTCTCTTTGCAAAAAAGCTTTTTAAAAAATTACTGGGCATGGTGGCACACATCTGTAGCTACTCAGGAGGCTGAGGCAAGAGGATCATTTGATCCCTAGGAGTTTGAAGCTGCAATGAGCTGTGTTCGTATGATTGCACTACTATTCTTCAAGCTGGACAACAGAGCGAGACCCTATCTCTAAAAAAAAAAAACAAACAAACAAAAGCTCACAGTCAAATATGCAGTTTTCTGTTAAAGCATGCAGGTCCTCATTACATTTGAATATTATATAGCTGGCCTCCACTTACTTTGATTTTCCATTTTTATCTTTCTGCTTACCTTCAATTTCAATATCTTTTTATTTTCTTTGTATCCATTAGAAGCTGTTTCTACTTTTAAGTATAAATCATTGAGAATAAACACATGTTAAAAAATACCAATAACCTATCTTCTTAGAACTGTTTTTCAAAACTGTATTAATGAAATTCTTTAAGCTACGTATTTTGGCATTTCTTCCACTAATAAGGGCATTTCATACAATGCATAACATGCTAAACATGTTCCATATATACTTTTATAGTATATCTTATATTATCATAGCTAATTTTTGTCTTAAATTATATCTTGGATCTACCGCTCATATTTTAATTTCTTGAAACCTGTCTTTCCAGCATTTTTGTCATATTAGGTACATTTGGACTCATTTTTTAAAATAAGTTTATCTTTGATATTTTTAAGCTCATTTCCTCAATATATAATCTATGAAACAACTATATATAATTTATTTGGGTCATATAGGGTTGCCTCATTTCCCCCTTTCTCCATAAGCATTTCTGACCAAGCATTGGTTTATCATGGCTAGATTTCTCAAAACAGTGTAGTGAACTTTTTTGAATGGCAGGGTGAAAATATGGCTAGTGTTTAGAATTTTTTAAAGAGATGTGGTTTATTCTTCAAAGTGAAATTTCATATCAGACTAAGTTAATGAGCACATTCATTCAAAAAGCAAGTTCCTTTAGGAATTTTTATGGGCTTGTTTAACATAGCATTTCAGTTTTCAAATAATTACTTGGAAATTGCAAATCATCCTCCTTTTGTCCCCCTGCTCACCAGTTATTTCTATTGGACTGTAAGATCTTTTAATAGCACATTCTCAGTTAAATGGGAGTTTTTCTCCTCACGAAATGATAAATAACTATAGGAAGTATCAGGATTTATTTGGATAGCAATATTGCCAGAGATTCAAGATTGTGATTGATATATTAATATAGCTTTCTGAGTAAATATTAGTTCTTAGGAAGAATTCTAATTTAAGTTAAATTTTAAAGGATATCTAATTAACCAACTGTGTTCATCTATAAACACTTCAATTACTCAGTTTCATTTTAGATTTTGAATAAGGATCTCCTACATGCTGGGAACGAATGACTTAAACTCTTCAAATATGACTTTGTACTTGGTAATAACTAATTTTGAAAATGCATTCTTGGGAAAAATTTGATATGGAAGTTTTTTGTCTTTTAAAATGTATATAGCGCTTAAGTCCTAAACTTACTATACATTTGTATAATACACAAACCTTTTAAAATTTTTTCTGTGAGCTTCCTGGTAAAATAATTGAATTTGTTTTATATGGCTGGTTTAATTCTGTCTTCCAAAAGGGCTTTCCAGGCATTTACCATAACAATGCTTGTTTGTTGGCAGGCCCTTTAGCAAAGGGTCAAGCTGTCTGCCTTTTAAATAACTAGTTCATCAAAGCCTTGCAGACAAGGAAATTACCAGCATTATAGATGCATGTTTCAGGAACTATTTACTTTACTAAATATGGCTACATATTGTATCTTCTCATAGGATTTGTCCCACAAAAAAAGTAAATCATTAAAATTAAACTTTTTTTAAAAAAATATATTTTGGTTAATAGGAAATAAGAGTTGCATTAAAACTTACTAAAAACATTTGATAATATGTTAATGAAATGACAACCATTTTAAACTATTATTTATCCTTATAAACATGGATTTTTGCCTTCACCAGGTGGTTACATTATAAGACTGTGCTTTGACAAAAGACAAAGTAAAGTTGTATGATTTTATTGAAGTCAAATGTGTTGTGAGATTACATTTGGAAAGAGTATATTTGTAAATTGGAGAAGTCCTAGTAGTTTTTCAGACTGCGTGAGAGACTTGTTAAGTGACCATCTGTAATAGAAAAGTTCCATTGAAAGTAAAAATCTGTAACAGCATAACCCAACCCATACATTTGGGTCAATAATCTGTTGAGATAGCTGCAGTTTCCTTTATAATGCTCTTTGAGTTTTCTATAGCTTTGTACATATTGATCTTCCTCAATAATGGCCTCTTTCTTTCCTCCTCCCCTATCTTCTATTACATTGTTTTATTTAGGGGGTTAATTTAGGTAAAACTATGCCCAGAAATCTATGGGTTGCCTCTTTGTATTACTGGCAACTAAAACTGTAAGTGTACAATTTTTAACAGACAGAAAATGTTATTAATGATACTACTCTTCAAGGATTAAACTAGATGCCCAATTGAAAGCTTTCTGGTAAAAAAAATTTAATAAATTTAAGATGATATTTTTAATGAAGTGATTTTTGCCATTATTAAATCTTTCTACCCCTAATTTTTTTCCTCTGTGCCTATACCACAGATGAGCAGTGAAGACCACTGCTGAATAGGATACATTGTTATGACTTTTACATAAAGTACATAATAAAATTTTATTCTTGTCATCACGTTGTCTATTTTTCAAATGGGGGTAGTGGAGAACAGACTAAGATTTAGATATAAAAATTGAATGCTGTCTTAAGCATTCAAATTATTGGTAATGGATTGTTATTGATCCACCCACCTGTGTTATGAGTCTAGAAACTCATTTATGGATGTGGACCAAACAATAGAACTCAAATGCCATTCTACAGGACTACAAAGCTGTTTATATCAGGGTATGGTGTTAAATCATAATTTCTGGATCATGATCTTAAACCTTTAATTGGTTCCATTTCTACTTGACTCTTTACTAAGAAGTATTCCTGATGGCCTGAAAGTCCATGTTGAAATTTAAAGTTTGAAGTATCCAGATCAAATATGAAATTATTTTACATTTTTTATAAAAGTACAAAATATCAGTTGTGTAATCATGGTAAAACATAAAATTTTGCTATGAACGATTTTTAAAGGCTATTTGATTAAAACACTTATTTACTTAAACTCTTTGCTAGAATTTTTTTTAGAATTCAGCATCGGAGGAGGAATGTGACATAATAATGATCGAAAGCCGAAAGTTTAAAAGTTGTGATGCCCTCACATGGTTGGAGGGTTATTCTAGCTTCTAAGGACTGAATGTTGTCCACAAGAGTGTCTCATCAGGTCATAAATTGGTAAGACTTAATGGATTAGATTTTATGTATTATACCTGATGTTATTGTATTGAGATGAATATTTATGAACAAAATGAGCACATTGTATAACTAAGAGTATAGTATTAAATATAAGTTAAAACCTGGAATTTTAAATACTTGGAATATGTAAGCCTTTCAAAGTCTCATGAGGCTGAAGGCCATATCTTTGCAGTGGTGTTTAATAAATACATCAGTTTAAAAAAGAAAGTGCCCAAATGCTTTCTAGTTACGTACCAAGAGATAGTTGAGAAATAATGTATCAGTCTTCTTAAAAAAAAAAAAAAAAAAAAGAACAAAACAAAAAACTTACATCCATTTTCTTCATAAAATAGAGTTTAAATTAATTTTACTGCTTTGGGGGATCTTATTTTCTTAATAAAAGGCATTTTTCTTCTAAATGTCTCTAAAATAAAGCCAAGAAAATTTCCTCAGTTCTTACATTGAAAACACCTAAGATGCCAATATCATATGAAAATGATACATTAGAAGTCAGTATACATTTTTGTATACCCTGAAAATTAATTTTCTTTCAGAATTTTATTCTGCTTAGAAAAAACATTATTTTATGCACCTTATTTTGCTTTGTTTTACACAGCTGTATTTTGTAGGGGGACTATTAGAATAATAGAATGTAGCTCAGAATAAGATCTTAAAATTTCCAATCTGAAAGTCATCATATTTTGCACATGAAGAAAAAGAATCTGTGTTAAGTTATATTTCCAAGGTCATACAGTTGTAGAATTAATATTTTCATTAAAGTGTGGTACATATATCCTGTAAGTCTATCAAAAATTATTTGAAATTATTTATTTTCCTAAAAAGCCAAAGCGGGGTTGATATCAACTAAGCAGACCACTATATCTATTTCCAACTTTATCCTTATCCAGAGACATGTTATTTTCTTCCTTACACATCAGTGCGCACACACACACAGACATACTCTCTGTCTCTCTCTCTCTCTCATGCCCATTCTGTCTTTTGAATAATATTCTAAATTGTTTCTGAAATTGTATTCCATGACTTTGTGTTCATTATATCCTATAAGCTTAAGTTTCTTAAACCAGTAATTGTGATCAATGGTAGTCTGGAAGGAAATACAACAAACTGATAATAGTAATCTCTTATTGTATATACTTTTCTATTTTCTTTATTTTCTATAATAAGTCTACATAACTTTGGTAATCAATAAAATTTCTATAGTGTAGGATACCCATATTTAGTAGTCAATAGTTAGACTTCAAGGGATCATGAACCCTGTGGAATTTGGGGTAGAATTTTTTGTGTGTTCAATTTTCTGTTAAAGGTTCAGAACATTTGACAGATTTTCAAAAATAGTTAAATGCCATTGCTAGTGAATGTTTTGTCTAAAGGACAAGCCTTGTCAGAGACTCAAGTATGTGACTTACAAAAGAAATATTTAATAAGTACATTGATCCCATAACTCTTAACTGATACTTATTCAAGGCTAGTTTATTATAAATGCCACTAGACTGATGGGACAAATCAGAATCTAGGTGCATTTAGTTGAGGAATTTCCTGTTGTCAGTCTCTCTGCTCAAGTGTTGATTGGATTTCACCACAGAGTAGTTGTGTTTTTGTTACTGAGTGGTTACTATGTGTCAGGCACTATGCTAAATATTTTTTGGTACATCATCATATTTAATTTTCACAGTCACATAGATACTATCAATATCCTCAGTTTATAGAAAAGGAAATTGAAAGTTAGAGAAGTAACTTGCAGAAGTCACAACCACTTAATGGTGGAGGTAGGATTCAAATGTGTTTTAACTGGAACCTGGGCTCTTGATCAGTATACTGATATGCAGAGTAACCCCTGAAAACTTAAAGATTAAGATAAAGAAGAATTTTATATTGTATGAAGATGTGAATGCGGAAATTTGATTTACCTTGAACTAAAGTAGCAATGAGTTAAAGCATTTGCCAAAAAATAAATGTTGGAAGTTGCTTATTATCTAAAATAAAGTATTTATTGCATTAGAATATAAATTCTATTCAAATTTAATGCTTATGATCATAAACAAATATATGCATGTTATATATATTATTTTTTTAGAAAAGACTTAGTACTTATTAGGATAGTATTGTATTAAGTATAATCAGTAATGAATTGACCCTTTACTATTTAGGATTCATAAACAGCAAATACTAGGAGACATTTTAAAGAGCTGCTTTGAGCTGCAAATGTTTCTTGAGGTAGTGGGATACATCATATGTAAAACCACCTATTAAATGCCTTTAGTTACAAATAATTCTATTGAGAAACCTCTTTTTATGCCTACATTTAAAGCATTTTTCAGGCAAAATTTATTGGATATAGGGTTTTTTTTCCATCCAGTACCTACTTTGTGCATATCCTTTTGGTTATGCTTTTTCTCTCAGATGAACTCCAAACTTTATATCCTTTTCCTTGTTTTTAAGTATTTATTATAAAGTTCCTGTGTGTCTAAATATGGCTTAAAGTTAAATCCACAATAATATTAGTGCTTAAAACAAAAACAAATTAAAACTGTAAGAACTTGTTTACTCTTCAGTTAAATAGTCTGCAGATCAAGTATAAACTTTATTTCTTCAGCACCACCAGAGGTCCTCAAACTTTTTAAACAGGGGGCTGGTTCACTGTCCCTCAGACAGTTGGAGGGCCGTTGGAGAGTGCGGCGCACATTCTACACATGGTGCACTGTGGACTTGGGACAAGTCAGCTGCTAAGCAGGCGACAAAAACACCTGGCGGGCCGGAAAAATGTCCTCGGCGGCCGCATGTGGCCCGTGGGCTGTAGTTTGAGGACCCCTGGAACAGGCCAGGCGCGGTTGCTCACGCCTATAATCCTAGCACTCTGGGAGGCGGAGGCGGGAGAATCACTCAAGGTCAGGAGTTCGAAACCAGCCTGAGTAAGAGTGAGACCCCCGTCTCTACTAAAAATAGGAAGAAATTAATTGGCCAACTAAAAATATATAGAAAAAATTCACTGGGCATGGTAGCACATGCCTGTAGTCCCTGCTACTTGGGAGGCTGAGGCAGAAGGATTGCCTGATCCCAGAATTTTGAGGTTGCTGTGAGCTAGGCTGATGCCATGGCACTCTAGCCCGTGCAACAGAGTGAGGCTCTGTCTAAAAAAATTAAATTAAAACTCTGGAAAGTTTGGAAAACAGAATAACAACAGTCATACTTAATCCAGGTTTTTAACATAATTACTCTCTGTGTTCACATATTCCCTTCCTGACATGGAGTACTTACGTATTAATAGTTGGAATCATGGTGGATAAGTAGCTTTTCATAGTTTTTAAACTGTTTAAAAACTAAAGATAATACCTATATGTGATAGGTTTTGAATTTTGGATTGATATTTAATATCTTGACATCTGTGGTACCATCCGTTTCCGGGTTTTTTCCTACCTTGCTGGTTGTTTTTTCTCAAACCCCTTGGCAGGCTTTCCTTATTTTCCGTCATTTTAAATATTGTTGGAGTCCTCAGGATGCTGTTTAGACGCTCTTCTCACATTCTTCATCATGCGAAGAGTATATCAGTGGTTTTGTGTGTCATCTTTTGGCTGTAGGAAGCCTACCTATATATGCTCTAAGGCAGTCAAACCTGTTAACTTCAGCCTAGGCATCTCTCCTTACGTTCAGACTTCCCTGATCTCTCATAGCCAGTTAATCACAAAGTACTTCTATGTCTACCTCCTGAGTGTTTCTTCAGCCTGTCCATCTCTTCTGTCCCCATTAAGGGTACTATCCTTCAGTGAAAATGCAACAACCTTCTAACTTGTCTTTGTTATTTGAATTTTCTAATGTGGCTACCTGCACTTACTGTTCTTTTTATTTGGAGCACTTTTTGTATATGTGTATCCATTTCTTCTCCACCCAACTGTGCCACTTCCTCTGTATTCTTTCCTGACCGAAGGTCTTGATTATGTGCTCCCAAAAACATCCTCTAAAATCTTGCTTAGCACTTATCTCTCCTATAACTTGTGTATCTCCTGCCCTAAACTGTAAATTCATAAACTCTGGAATTATGTTTATTTGACGTTGTATCCCTAGTATATGGTAAATGTTTAAATTCCATTAAAATCCCTCTGGAATATGGTATTACAAAATTTGGTATCTGAAAAGAATATTAGAAATTATTGCATATAATTAGCGGTAAGAAGAGACCAGATTAACTTGTTTTTTTTTTTTTTTTTTTTTTTGAGACAGAGTCCCGCTTTGTTGCCCAGGCTAGAGTGAGTGCCGTGGCATCAGCCTAGCTCACAGCAACCTCAAACTCCTGGGCTCAAGCAATCCTGCTGCCTCAGCCTCCCGAGTAGCTGGGACTACAGGCATGTGCCACCATGCCCGGCTAGTTTTTTCTATATTAATTTCTTTCTATTTATAGTAGAGACAGGACCTCACTCTTGCTCAGGCTGGTTTCGAACTCCTGACCTTGAGCAATCCTCCCGCCTCAGCCTCCCAGAGTGCTAGGATTACAGGCGTGAACCACCACGCCCGGCCCAGATTAACTTGTTTAAGTCAGTGCTTCTTGTGTATTTCATGATATTTAGATTTTGGCCACTATAAACTACTAATCTAAGTTATATAGGTAACATAGTGTTTACCATATACCAGATATTAATGCATTATCTCACTGAATCCCAGTACTTGCTCCTATTATTTTTTCAAGGGCAAAATAGCTTCTCTGAAGTCATATATTAAAAGTGTTAGAGTTGGGATTCAAACCTGGGTATAACTCCAGAATAACAGCTCTTTTATTCAATACCACCTCTCAGAGTCTGAGTCTAGAATTATAAATCTGAGTTGGTAGGGAATTTAGTGGTCGTTTATTCCAGCTACTTGCCTCATACTTGAATCATGTCTATAGTGTACCTTCCAAGTTGTCATCTAGCCTCTGAACACCTCCAGTGATGTTTACCTTAGTAAACATCCTAGTCTTTTTTTTTATTTAATATTTAAACCTTTCGTAAACCTTTCCTGTATGACAAAGAATGTTAAAATATGAAGCAGAAGAATCAGATGATCACCATCACTTAAAGCATATAAAAGAATGTAAGCTGAATTACAAATTCTGTGGAAACATTGAACCAGGTCTAGTCTCTAGCTCTGTGTTTTCATGGTTCCTATAATTGAGAGTATGGGTTCCAGTCCATGGCCATAAATCACTGATGTTAGTACATACTTATAAAGTTCTTTTGAAAAATGGATGAGACATTGTATAAATCTTAGAGATCACAAGGATGTTTCCCCACTTCTTAATTATTGATTCTAGCGATGAAGCAAGGACTTCACAGAATGCCTTATGTGCTCTGATCTGCCAGTGTAAAAAGAGTGAAATACATCTGAATTTCTTTGGACTCCTGGATCTAGCACACTTAGAACTTCCAATTCTTGGCCAGGGGTGGTGGCTCACATAAGGGAGGAAAATCACTTGAGGTCAGGAGTTCAAGATCAGCCTGGGCAAAATAAATCGAGTCACTACAAAAAATTTAAAAATTAAAAAAAAAGAACTTCCATTTGTTTATGAGGCATGACAATTTGAATTGTCTTCTTTTCTGACCAAAACCTTTTGGTTTCTTTTACTTCTTTCCTTTAGATTTAATTCTGATTGAATGGAGAGTGAGATTGGTCAGTTGAGAGAACCGATACATAGGTATTTATGAGTCATGATTATACAATTAAACCGTTCACTGGGTCTAATCCATGATTCATATACAAAGGTCTTTGTCAAGGTTTTTATCCAAAGGATCATTAAGAGTTTTTAAAGTCCACTTTATTTGCCACGAAGTCTTCTGTGACTTTGTCAATCTCCATGATCAATATATGGAGTTGCTTAGTTTCACTGGCCATGGCAGCAGTAATGTAAAAATCTATAGAGCTCTATGTCTATTTCTCAAACTTAAGCAGTTTTTCTATTTGCTTTCTTCTTCTTCAGTAGGCAACAACCAGATGGAAGGAACATCAAAAAATGTTTCTTAGCTTTTTATTTAAGCTATCTTTATTAGAGAGGCAATACCCTTCTAATCAGTTTCTAATAGTTTAAATAACTTTTTAATTTCTTAGATCTTTGTCATGGCATGATAAGTCCAACATGACATCAGTTCATATTGAACTTATAAAATATATTAAATACTGTCAGCTGTATCCATCTTTTTTTTGAGTAATATATTTAATATCAGTTATATGGTGTTGTAATAAGCAGACCCTTGAGATGGACAGTCCCTGCCTTTAAGGTTTAATTCAAAAGAGAAGAACATTTGATAAAGACAACAAAAACAAAAGTATTTATGGAAGAATCAGAGAGGAGCCTGTTGGCCAGAAAGGAGGGCTTTAAAGGATTTGTAGGTGGGGTATCCCATCTCAGGTGATAGTCTTATCTCTGGAATCTAAATTAGATTAAACAAATTTTAGGTCATGATATAAGTCTAGAACTCATAAAAGATACTACACAAATTAATGTGTTCAAATTGCTGTAAAATTCTTTCATTTATCATATGTATATGAAGAATTGAAAGGGATCTAGGTTGAAATGAGAAAAGTTGTTAGCTGTTAAAAACTTTTGTCACTGTGTACCTATTTGAGTGCAATTCTTGAGTGAAAAAAATTTTTTAATTTTGTAGAAGTGCTATTTTATACTTTAATTCTATACTAGAATCTGTTTTTGAATTAGGTAATTTCAAAGCAGTGATTTTTCAGCTAGGGTAATATGTGATTTAAAAGCAAAATAACACTTTGTCCCACTGTTCTTATTTGCTTTTAGTAATATTGTTGAAATTTCCTGTAACACTAAAGGAAGGCCTGGGCTATTTTTAGTTAAACATTTTTTTGGAAATTTCTATGTTGAATAAAATTAACTCAGTTATAATTCAGTGGTCTTTGGAAAAATTTCCCACAGTAAGTTAAGATTATTTTATTCTAAATAATGAAACATTAAGATTCTAAAGAAGATTCTAAGAGCTTTATTAATGTTCAGTCTACAGTAATACTATGTATAATAAACAATTGTAAATTTAAATCTCAAATTTCATTAGCATGTATTTTGGGACTGCATTATTTAACATTTGAGTGATTGAATACAAAGAAATCAAGTAAATTTAATAAGGCATAACTAGGATTGTCTCATTCTTGTGAGATATAGATATAAAACTAGCCTCACAATACTAATCACAATTGATTTTTATGTATACCTCTCTGCCTCAGGGAGCTTAACTCTTATTTAATTTGTAATTTAAGTTATACCTGAAAAGTAGACCTTACAAAGTATCAAAATCCAAATTGATCCAAACAATAGCAGGAACTAATTGGGTTGGGGTTTTTTAAGTGTGCACTATTATAAACAGTCTCATGTAATCCTTAAAGATAGGTACAACTGTGACCCCATTTTACTGGTGATTAAACTAGTTTCAGTATGCTAACTTGGTATGATCACCCCACTAGTAAGTGGTAGAGTTTGGATTTAAAAGTGGCTAGTCTAATTCTAGAGCCCATGTTCTTAAACCACTTTATAATTCTTTGCTAATTCAGTTTTTGGAATTCTGAGAGAATTTTGAACTGATGAAAGAGAAGCTGTCTTACTCCCTAGGATGTCTCTAGTTCGGAATGAATTAGAGAGCAAAAGGGACTTAGGCCAAGTGGTAGGTAGTAAAGGGATAACCTAGACAACTGTAACTCTTCAGGTCATATATATATCCTCAGAGCTGTCTTTATATTTTTTGAAAGTGAAAATTTTAATTCTTTGCTCAAATCCAAGCCAATGAAAGGTTTTTTAAACATTCCAAATGCAAAACATTCATTGATTTATTAAAGTAAAACAAAGGCTAGGTTCCCCACCACCCAAATATGATATTTCTATTCATTTCATTAAGGGGTAAATGGCCATGCTCAGTGCTGTCCATTTAGTCTAAATCAGAATCAAGCAACTGTCTCTTAAACTCATGATACTCTTACTCTTCGGAGTATAGCCCTATTTTGAAACAGTCTCTCGATAACTTTTATTTTATTTATTACTATAGCTGGATTTGGGGGGACAGATCAGGAAGGTAACAAAGGAAAATTAGTTAATAACCTAGAAACAAAAGCTGGGTTTTGGTCATGTAGTCCTAGTGGCTAGCCTAATATAATTTTACTTTATCAAATGTATTGTCCATAAAATTATGTTTTTTCTGTAAAGAACGTTATTTTAAATAACATCTCTGTACCTTCAAGAAATGGGCATAAATGAAAAGATTAGCTATAAGATGAACAAAAATTATGTATGTGCTTTTCACTGATACTTGGCCCTTGTTATATAAGGGGATGTCATTTTCACTTGGTCAAGCCTCATTGTAGAAATGAGATTGAGGTGATTTATTCAAGAATGGCTGTTTAGTTGGAAGAAATATGTAGAAATGCTTGAGAAAGAAGAGGCAAATACAGTGCCATTAGATGAAAGGAATAAGTAGCATTCCCAAGAAGAATAGTTTTTCCCCAAGCCCATCTTCTTTCATAACTCTTCTCATGTTGGTGTTTTCCAGTGTTTTGGCTGCACTTATCTTCTCACTATTTAACCAAGCTCATCTTCTCCCACAGTTTGAGCTACTACCACATTCTGACAACTCTCAAATCTAGACTTCTAGGCTGGAGATTACTCTGGAGTTCTACATACCTATTTCCAGCAGCCGCCTTTCTGTATTTCTCCACTAAGGATCTACACTGTGTATGTCTCAAAATTCAGTGGTCTCAAGTGAAACTTAATTTATTTTTTCATCTTTATTCATAGGTTACTCCACCCCCGAAAAATCTAGCTGCCTTCCTGTGACATACCAGTTAGCTCCCAATTCCTAATTCGTAGTTGCTCCAAGCAAAAAACCTGTCTCATCTTTCATATTTTCTTTGTCCTAGATTAGTCCCTTTCTCTTATTATCTCTCTGATCTCTCACATATTCTCTTGTTTCAGTTGTAAAAACTGTTTCATTTTATTTTTATATTCTGTACATTTTAATGCCTTTGACCAAGCATTTTCAATGTTCTGCTATCCCTACTTCCGTAACTTTTTTCTAAGACATATCTTGAATGTTATTTCTCAACACTGCCACCACCAAAAACAAAACAAGGAATAAAACCCCAATATTTGGGTAGTTCCTTAAAAGTCTGAAACTAATTGATGAAGGAAAAAAATCCAATGAGAGTAATTTGCTTCAGGACACAAGCAAATCGAATGGAGGCCAAGCTATTGTGTATTTACTAATTCCACATCTAGTGATCTTCTCATTGATGGACAGTGCCCAACTTCATATTCTTCTAACCAATATTTGTTGCAAATTTCCCATTATATAGAGAAGGCAAGGTGAAATTTTGTCATTTTTTACAAAAGTGTCATCTAGAAAAGTAAGTGTTACTGAGAGTTGCCTGTATAGGAAATAAGAGGTGAAGTTTGCTCAGGATTTATAATCTGTTGCCTCCAAAGGATTTGGATTACCTAAAATGTATGAATTAGATATTAGGTAGCAAGAAGATATGGCAAGTTTAGCTTCAGACTAAAAATGAATAAGAATAAGGAATATTCCCCCATTTATTTGTTTTGACTATAGTTAAAATGCTATCCTTACCCATATTCATTAGATACCAAGGCCTCCTGTAGAGAAAGCCAGTTTTGCCATTAAATGCAGGAAATGGCTTTAGAAGTGATCTAATACAGCTATATTTTATACCTAGAAAAAGAGGCCTCAGAGTCAAAATAGCAAGTTACATATTTAGGACTCAAATTCCAAGTATATAATTTGTGAATCAAGGCTTCTACAACATATGCATTCTTTAGTACATGGCTGTTAGCCTTGTTGCCACATAGGAGTTTTGTCTGATGGGAGGTAGACTTAAGTTAAACACAGCATATGCAGTTAGTTCCATAAGAGTAGTGTGGG
The DNA here is from genome assembly GCA_008750895.1 of Mirza zaza. NCBI lineage: Eukaryota > Metazoa > Chordata > Mammalia > Primates > Cheirogaleidae > Mirza > Mirza zaza. The sequence continues at coordinate 66,453 of VSMD01087599.1, forward strand.
GCATGGCTTTACTGTATAGAAATACTATTATTCTAGAACAGTTAGAAAAGCCTTTACAGGATAGAAAATTTTTGAGCTGAGAGCTATAATGAATGGTAGAATTTCCACAGAAGTACTGAGGGAGTGAAATCAAGTATGAGCAAATAGAGAAGGAGTAAAGAATCTCAAGGAGGTAAGGATATCCAATTTAAAATTTGAGCAGTCCTTTGGAATTAGGGGGAAGAATGTAAAGGTTAGGATTAGAAATAAAAGTAAAATCCCTTCATTAATAAGGTGGTTATTGGATATTTTTTTGGCCCATTTTTACATCATTGCTGAAGAATTCTATTTATGATATCCCACTTCTGAGTGAAAATTTATTAAGTGCTTGTTAGTTTTTGAAATGACACACAAATCTTAACAAAGATTTACTTTTTTTATTTCCTTGATATTCTTTTCTATTCTCCAGGTTTTTTTTGGTTTTTTTTGTTTTTTTGAGACAGAGTCTCACTTTGTTGCCCAGGCTAGAGTGAGTGCCGTGGCATCAGGCTAGCTCACAGCAACCTCAAACTCCTGGGCTCAAGCGATCCTCTTGCCTCAGCCTCCCAGGTGGCTGAGACTACAGGCATGCGCCACCATGCCCGGCTCATTTTTTTTTTCTATATGTATTAGTTGGCCAATTAATTTCTTTCTATTTATAGTAGAGACGGCGTCTCGCTCAGGCTGGTTTCGAACTCCTGACCTCGAGCAATCCGCCCGCCTCGGCCTCCCAGAGTGCTAGGATTACAGGCGTGAGCCACCGCACCCGGCCTATTCTCCAGTTTTGTTCATTTTCAGACAATTCATGAAAATTTCTCACGTACCTTGGTTGGTGAAAGTGTTATTATTTCCTCTTAGTCAAAGAAAGGAATGCTATGTTTACCTTCTAAAAGAGAATTGGGTTGGCCCAGTAGTGTGTGCCTGTAGTCCCAGCTACTCTGGAGGCTGAGGTGGGAGGATCACTTGAGACCAGGAGTTCAAGTGCAGCATGGACAAAAAGAGAGAATCGATCTCTATTATGAAATGGATGTTAAACATAGTCCTGTCTCTGGAAGGCTTTTTCTTAATCTTTATCCTTTTCCTGACCCATCTGAAGTTATTTGAACTCTTACTGTGTTTTTAATTATCTTCATCCAGATAAGAATCTTTATTAGCTTTATCTCCTTTTTTATTTTATTTAAGTTTTGTACTTACTTTCCAGGAAAGAGAATTCTTTAAAATCAATATTATAAAATATAGATCTTTTACTTGATTAATGTGTACTTTAATCACTAAATTCTGATGTTATTTAGAAGCCGATTAACCATCAGCTTCTATCTCAGACCAAAGGAATGGTTTTAGTAAGTCTAGAATGAATATGTGGAACTACACTTTATTCTTTTTTAGTATAACTACAGTATTTAGATCACATGTTCTAAACTAGAAACCAATTGGCAAAATTTGACATCTTTCAAAACCCCTTCCCCTTTTTTTCCTCTGATGTACAAAGTATACATCTAAGTCTAGGTAATTGTCAGTCATACACCATTTTCCCAGTCTTCAGGAAATAATTTAAAGTAGCCAGCATTGTAGTGCCATATTTTTAATTTGGGCTTAAACCTCTTGGTGTGTGTCCTTTATTCCCCAGTGATACGCTATCATTAAATTTACTAGTTGTGTAAAGCACTCCAACATTGGGGGAAATGCCATCCTCCCCCTACCCATTTCTCCTACCCTTTTGTGGGTCCTACTCCGAGAAGGGAAATATTTTCAAATAATATTTTCAAGCCTTGCCTAATTTTAGTCTAATGAGAAATAACTAGCGCATAAACGTATATGATTCTTTGTTCTTATGACATAAATATTTAACTTGAAATAATAAGATGTTAATTAAACTTTCTTAGTTGATTTGTATGTTTGGATTGTAATAGTGAAATTGGTGTGCAAATTTCACTTTTGTATAAGTCTTCAATGTGTATCTTCTGTTTTGAATGTTTTAATAGAATATTAGTTCCAGTTTTAAAATTAAGTTTCCTTAGAGTGTCTCTACAAGAAAAAATTAATTGTATCATAATATTACTACCACATATTAAAATGATCACCTCAAAATATCATAATTTGGAAATGTAAAGAGATCTGGGAAAAGAAGGTCATGTTAATATTAACTTATCTATACCTTCTTTGGAGCGCATTTTTAATGTAACATTTTTATTATGTAAGTTTATGTAGCCTATTGTATCATGGATGTTTACCACAAATTTTTACTATTTACTTACCAGATTTACTACTTTTTTTTTTTAAGAGACAGGATCTTGCTGTGTTGCTCAAGCAGATCTCAAACTCCTAGCCTCAAGTAGTCCTCCCATGTCAGCCTCCCAACTAGCTGGGATTATAGGCATGAACAGATTTACTTTGCATAAGCAGAAATAGATGTGCTGGGAGTTATAAACATTATTTACATCATATATTTGGGTGTTTATAATTTACCACAAACCAAGGAAATGGATTTTTACAACTCACAAATATTTATGTTGATTGTTGTTTTGTGTGTTAAACATAGTACCTTATCTCTCAGAATGACACAGTTCCTAAAAAAGTAGAGTTGGCACCTCTTGCTCCTTTCTCCCCTTTCCTGTTTCTTTTTGTTACTTTTCCTGTCTGCCATTTGTATTTTAAGTTCATGATGATCATGGTAATAACTCTCCATCCTAAGTCATTTTCATTTTGGAAGGAGTTTTTCAGTATTCTTAAAAGTGTAGTGAAAGTAACCTTGCTTCCATCTCTATCCCCCATCTATCTGCCTGCCTTCCCTAACAGATAACTACTTTCTTAGAATGTATGTATCCTTTCACAGTGTATGCATGTATAAGCAGATACATAGTATCTTCCTTCATGTAAATGATAATATATTGTGCACACATCTGTACCTTTACTTTTAAAGATCTCCAGGATACATTGTTCCCATCTCAGTATATAGAAAAGTATCTTCATGGTTTTTTAATAAATGGCATATTATTCAATTGAATGGATGGCTACATGAGGATTTATTTAAATAACTCCCAATTGATAGAAGCCTCACTGTTATAAACAGTATTATAATGAGTAGCCTTGTAAATGTATTATTTCATCTATAGGATAAATTACCAGATGTAGGACTACTGGCTCAAAGAGTGAATAAATAAGTGGGGGATAAGGGACAGAAGAAAGGGAAAGAGAGGGAGAGAAATTTGTTTTGGAAAATGGGATTACATTATAGTTTTAATCTGTATTTTTATTATGCCTCAGATATTGAGTATTTTTTCATGTCTTATGAACTGTCAGTGTGAGTTCTCCCCATTATTTTCTGTATCGGGATTCTGGTCTTAATAGATTCTAGAGATATTTGTATTTTAGGGAAATTATTGAAGAAGTTTTTTATTTTTCTTTATTTTCAGGCAGGTAGTTAGATAAGCCTCTTCCACTCCAAAATATTAAAGAAATTTATCCTAACTGGGCTTAAGTTCCTTACTACAAATGTATGATTGATTCTGGACAAAGAGGTTCTGAAGTAGGAAAGGGACTTTGTATTGATTGCATACTTTTTAATATACACTCTTTGAGGTTTTTTTTTTTTACCATGTGAATGTAAAAAAGGCATTTATTTGAAATAATTATAGATTGACAAAAAATTGCAAAAACGGGAAAAGAGTTGCCTCATGTACCCTTCATCCAATTTTCCCCAATGATAACACGTTTGTATGACTGCAGTGCAACATCAAAAATCAGGAAATTGACATGGGTTACATGTCCATACCATGTATGCTTTTTTTCTCTTTTTAAACATATTTTTCTGGCTAGCAATTTGACCTAAAATTAACAATAAAATACTACTATAAAATATGCTGAGGGCATTGGTGAACAAGGTTATTGCAGAAGATGCTAACAACAAATGTCCACCATTGTATAAGTATTTAGCTGAGTTTTTAATAGTTCCTTGGTAAAAGCTTTCATTACACCATTGTAAGACTGGTTTCTTGAAAAATAACAGTTTTGTAAGTAGAAATTCTACCTGCTTGCTCAGAATGAATATTATAGCTTTAAAATCATTTATTTTGTGTTACTAATAATAAAAATTCTTCATGGGGCATTTTATGGGTTTTTTAAATCATGAAATTAAACAGATTATTTGTTTTACATTGGTAGAATTTATGGTCAATAATTAGAATACATAAAATTTTGAGTTCTTAGCTTAATTTACCATTAAACTTCATCTACTATTCTTAACCATAGAGGTTTGTGTTTGGCCAGGGATTAAGTCTACATCAATTTTAATTTATTTAGGCTCTTTAAAAAAAATCATTTTCTTTTAAATTAAGTGTTAAGCTGTAAATATTTTTTTAGTGCCCTCTTTCAGAAGAGTGGTGGGTTTTATAAATTATATCTAATCTTCACAGGCTTGCTGAACACTGGATTCATTAGATTTATTCTTTTGTAATCAGTGACTTACATTTCATAATTTTATTTCTATAAAACAAATAAAACATGCATTTCTCAGAGAATAGGCAAAATGTTACCCAGGTTAGAATTCATTTTAGTAGTAATGATGTTATTATTTTGGGAGGTGGGATAGTGTGGAATGAAGGTTATAGTGATGTACTGGAAACAGTATATGATTCATAAGGGCTGACCTCCAAGAAAAGCTGTAGCTTCCTTCTACTTGTAAGTTTATGAAGAATCAGTTATAGCCGTTTTGGGCAAGAGGGCTTGAGCACAAAGTATATCAGATTTATCACCTCAAAGGAGTTCTTACTGCAAAAATTAAATTCTGTAATTTGGGGAGTTCCTTTAGTGGATTTATAATTGTGATTATGACTCAACACAAAGCTAGAAAGGGACTTTTGAACAAAGCAGGGTAACCTTTTTTTTTTTTTTTAACAGTATTCTCCTTACAGATATATATAATTTTAAGATATCTTCACCTTTCTAACAAACCAAAAGAACATTTAAGTTCTTAAGAAATAGGTAAAATATATTGGCTGTAAAGATCATGAGCAGGTGCCTTTTCCAAGTTACCTCCCTTATTCTCAGAGCTGAACCTCCTCTAGGAATGTGCTAGATAAGATAAATGGCATATTATGAACATGGTTTAATCTTTGGATCCATGTTTACAGTTTCACAACTAACATTTATGTTTAAAGTACTCTTTATAATATATACAACATGATATATTTTAGGTCATTATATATAGTTGCTTGCTTTCTTTCAGTCTTACTATTATGGAAGAAAAAGCATGTGTTTTAACAAATGACATTAGGTCCAGGTTTGAATCCTCTTCCTTGCATTGTGTCTTTGAGCAAGTTACTTGGTCTCAGTTTCCTCAATTGTAAAATGAGAATGTTGCTCAGGTTTATTGCAAGGACTTACTAAGATAATGTGTGCCTGCCATAAAGTGGACAGCCATTGTGTTGTTCTTTCCTGTGCCTTGTTAATTAGTGTTTATATCAAGGGGAGAACAGAAGAAAGATGAAGTAGTCAAAATGCATCCAGTTTTAAAAAGAGAAGAAATTTGCACTATTTTTATTTTAAACAAGTAGCCATGGTGTCTCTGTCCACATTACTATGGATAAAGAAAAAAGTTGATTTCTCATAAAGAAGTTTCTAAAAATATGAGATCAAGTTAGATTACCTTTGCCTTTCACTGATTTTAACTTGTGAAGTTGGAGGTTCCTATCTGGCCTCTTGACTTCCCAGTGATCTTGCAAGTGATCTGTTGTTGTAAGTGTAAGGAGACCTGGGAGGAAAAGCTGTGATGGGGAGCCGGTTGGGATGAATTAAAAGATGAACAGCATGGAAAACCAACCTGTCTCATTTGTAGCATTGATATTTTAAGTGAGTTTTCCTTTTCCTGTGAATGTGATTGTTATTGGCTTTATTTAAACACTAAATTTAAGCTCATTTGGTTCTTTTGGAGTGGCAATTCCAGTAAATAAATAAAACTTTATTATAGATAGATAGATAGATCTTTCTTCCTGTCTTTCTATAGTTCTATATTTCTGTTCCTTCCCTTCATACCACAATTTTTAATTCATCTGTAAATCTAATCAAGGCTTGGTTCCACCCCCCCGAAATATTCTCAGCTCTTCATTTCTCCAGTACTTCTATGGTAGCAGTTATAACACTTGATTTTAAATTATTTCAGGCCAGGTACAAGAGCTTACTCTTATAATCCCTTCATTTTAGGAGGGCCAAGGCCCTCAGGATTGCTTGAGGAGTTCACGATCAGCCTGAGCAATATAATGAGACCTCATCTCTACCAAAAGAAAAAAAATTAGCCAAATATGGTTACACAGGCCTGTAATCCTAGCTACTCAAGAAGATCACTTGAGCCCAGGAGCTCGAGGTTACAGTGAGCTATGGTCATGCCACTGTACTCTAGCCTGGGTGACAGAGAAGATCCTGTCTCTTAAAAAAAAAAAAATTTATTTCAGTTTGAGTGTTCATGTGCACATACACACTCCTTAATCTGAAGTATGATTTATTCATACTACCACCATTTTGGGGTATCTGATTGTATACCAGGTATATATACATTTCGGAGTACAAAAAAGAGACAGGAAGCCTCTTAGGGAGCTTAAGTTCGGAAACTGGTTAACCATCAAAATATGATGTAGTAAACGCAATAATATAAAGAAAACAAGGTATAATATAATACATCAGGTGAAGGAAGTAAATTATTCATTCTGCTTCAGTTGATTTTTCTTATTTTAAAAGATCTCTTCCGGGTATCTGTATTCAGAAAAAAAAATTTTAAAGATAATAAAAACAAAAAGAGCACTATGTTAACTCTAAACACAATAGAAAACATCTTAATACTCTCATTGAAACAGTATTTTTAAACCATGTTTTGGGGTTTTTGAAACAGAATACCTCTAATTTGCTTAAGACTGACTACCATATTGGTATCTTTATTGTGAATCTGTCTATTTAAAGCAAAGCTTCTCAAACTTTAGTGTCTATCAGAATCACCTGGAGAGTTTGTTAAACTAGATTACCTGGCCCTATCCCAAGAGTGAGTAATTCTGTAAGTCTAGGATAAGTCCAAATATTTACATTTCTAACAAGTTCCAAAGTGACACCCATGCTTTTAGTCCAGGGACTGCATTTTGAGAATTAATTTGTCTGAACTTAAAAATTTTTAATGGCTTCCCTTGTGAACCTGGTATGAATGGCTTCCTAAGTGTTTCAAATCTTATTACTATTAGTATGTATCTGAGCTCCTATGGGCCAAGCACTGTATTCACTTCTTCACAGAGGTGAAGGTATGGAACCTCCCTTAAGGAGCTCAATGTAATAGGATCAACAGTGGTAATATTATAGCAGTAAAAGTAACCACTGTCATGTATTGAGTGCTCAGTGTGCTAAATATTATTTAAACTCATTTAATCCTCATAGGAATTTTATGGATTAGGCCATAATAATCTTTATTTTAGATTAAAAACAGGTCTAGAAAGGTTAGTTTCCCAGAATTCACACAGTGAGTATATGGAAGACCAGAATTTGCTATTATGCCTTCTTTCCTTATATTAAAAGTTTGTGAAGATTGGTGGACCACAGGAGGGATGGACTAATTGGCTCTACCTTAGGAAGTGAGACAGCATCACAGAAGAGATTACACTGGAACATCTTAAGGAATGAGTGAAAGATAGCCATATGAATTGAAACTATGAGCATTTCCAGCTGAGGGAGTAGTTTCTTCAAAGCCAAGGAAACCTTGAGAGAACATATGTTCCACAGACTGTAAATAGAAGAGCGTAACACAATAGGCCAGATGGAGTATAAGAGGAAAAGAGACCATATAAAGCGAGGTCAAGGTCATGAAGAATTTTGTATACCAGGTTAAGAAATTTTTAAGAAAGAATTAGTTCTTTGTATTCTTTCTCCTTTCATCTCTGTAAGCCAGTGGTTCTCAAAGCATGATCAGATAGCAGAATTAGCATCATCTGGGAACTTGTTAGATATGCACATTCCTGTATCCCACCCCATACCTACTGAGTAAGAAACTCCTAAATGGAGCCCAGCAATCTGTGTTTTAACAAGACCTCCAGATGACTCTGGTGCATGCTAAAGGTTGAGACCACTGCAGTAAGTTGTAAAATTCTTGAATAACAGCCTTCAAAATAGTCAAAGATCACTGTAGTGATAGTAATTTTTTTTTACTTAATCCCCAATGTGATAGTAACTATAGTGATAGTAATTAGCTCTGTAACTGATTTAATTCTGTTGGAGTATAGTACTCAACAAAGTTGAAATATTAATGCCTTTTAAGGTATACATATCTTCAATGATCCATTTATACCTTGCAAACCTGTTTCCTCTGTAGCCATAAAGGAGGTCTGTGTCAGGACAAGAGTTTGTTAAATCAGCATTCAAAGAATAGCATGCTAATTATTCTTCCTTAGCTATGGGAATGATTTGGAAACTTGCTTACTGATATTAGTTACCTAAAAAAAAAAAAAAAAGAAACAGTAAACCCTCTTAAGATTTTTCCCCCCATGTTAATATGTAAAACTGGTATATAAAAGTTAGCATTTAAGGTGTTTTATTTAAACCGAGTGTGTTGAAGGAATCAAATGTATTTGTCACGAAATGACTTAAAGTGATTAAATCTTTAATTGCCATAGAAATAGAAACAAGGTATAATCTAGGATTCTCAAGCAAACTCGAAATATGCCTGTCACTATTTTTTTTTTTTTTTTTACCAAAATGTGTTCAGTATTTGTGGTGAATATATCTACATAGCATCTGGCACTGAACTTTACACTAAAGCCTTATGGTTTATGTAGTGGTTCTATAGTTTATAATTACATATAGTCATACTTTACACAACTTTATAAGCATTTATAGCCCAACATATATGAAGTATTTATTAATGATTTATATATCCATTGCAGTTTATTAGGTATATAGAGACCCTTTTCAATTTAGAAATAATAGCAGCAAGAAGTGAAGTAGTATGGTATAATTAATGTTGGTTAATACTCAAATAAACAGACTTAATGTTTTCCGTGTAATGATGCAGGGTTTCAGGGATTTAGAAGTGGAAAGTCTATTGAGACATTGATACCAACCCCTTCATTTTACAGATGGGGAAACTGAGTTAAATAGGTGATTTGCTGATGTCACACAGATAGTGAGTAGCAGAGCCAGGATTATAACCAAGTCTGCTTGGAGTACAATGTAAAAGACAAACTACATAGGACAGGATATTTCTGATCTCCATTCCCATATATCGTAAAATAGTCTTCAGCACCAAAATCTTATCAGGTGGAGTATACTTTATAAAGATTATTAATGTTTTGTATTAAAAAATTCTTTTAAAGACCTCTTTTTATATTGATACAGTCGGCTCAAGTATCAGATGTTTCTTTACAAGAGCAATTTGAAAAGCCTAGTAACTGTTCTTCAAAATTTACAGAAATACCAAGAAAAGAATATAGATTCTTGCCGTTCTTACTATTTATTAACACATGGGAGAACCATCAAAGAGGACAATTATTCAACCTTTATGTATAATTATCATACAATTGCTAAGATGATACTTGAACTTGGGATGTACTTACTGGCTAGTCTCCTTCAAATTATTTCCAGTAAAAACTGGTCCAAACCACATACCTTATTAGTTTTTGCCAGCAAGTAGCCTATAATCAAAGCATGTAGGTATGCCAGAATGTTGAGTTTCTTGTTAACCAACCCTGCCCAAAAGCCCTCTGAATCATTTTTAGAAGCCAGTTCTAAAAATTTAAAAAAACAGATGTTAAAATATAAAAATTACAAAGAAAAATCATCTGAATTTTATGCAATAAGTAGAATTTCCACATGAAAGGCAATTAGAATATACAGTTGGTTAATGAAGAAGTATAAGAGATATGGAGAGGGCACTGCTCATTTAAAATACATCCTTTTAAGACCACTGAATTGAAAACTTCTGTATAAAATTGGGAGTTGGTTTCAAAGTAGCATATGTATATCATAGGCAAATTAGTAATGTTGGAACTACAAAGGATTTTTAGAAGTCATCGATTTACTGAGACCTTCATTTTAAAAACGAGCTGAGTACTGAATTGTGAGAATAGACTGAAGCTATTTTAAATTACTATATTTGGTTTTAAGTAAGACACAAATGTATTTTACATTATTTGAAGAATTGGAAGGGAAGTTAAATTTTTTTAGAATAATTTAATGAAATATTCTAATTTTTTCCAGTGCATCTGGGGGAGGTGTTGTAGCCATTGACAACAAAATAGAACAAGCAATGGTAAGTAAGTTTATGGTTCTCCCATTTCATAGATTGTTGGTTGTATGAAACACTTAGTTCTTTTGAATTCTAAAAAAACAAAATTTTTTTAAACCAAAGATGACCAAAGTTTATTTTTTGATAATGAGATTTAGTTGAAGATGCCTAGAACATTGATAACTTTTAGTCTAGAATGGAGTAAATATTTCTCCCATTTGACCATCCCACATTTCGCGCATTACCATTGAAGGGGCAGGGGGAGCATACATAATTAAATGTAATATGTTCCCAAAATATTTCAATATTGAAAATAGTTTATAGACAAAAAGAGTATTAAAGTGAAAACTTCAGCTGGAAATCTGATTCCAGTTTCTTACATAAGATACAAATAAGAAGTTAGTCTTAAACTAAAGCCTAAGATTTTAAAGTCAGAAATTATAAGTCAAGGTTAGTCTGAGTGCAGTGGTATTTACAACTAATTGATCACAACCAGTTACAGATTCCTTTGTTCCTTCTCCACTCCCACTGCTTCACTTTACCAGACCAGTAAAAAAAAAAAAAAACAATAATAATAATAAAGAAATTACAAGTCACTTCAGTACTATGACTAGTTTAACGTCAGACAACTTTCCCTTGGAGTATTACTTCTTTGTTCTCTTAATCTAACAGCTAAGCATGTGATTTTAAATTTATTTTTTTTAATTCTAAGCTTATAACTGACAATGTGAAGAGCTAATATTTTTGGAAATTCCAAACTCGGAAAAGAAAATCGTGGCCTTGCTCCTCTAGTTGGGAACTGGATTTCTTTCACCCCATCTCTCTTAGGCGCAAAGATACAGCAGAAACATTGAAAAGCAAGAGCAGGAAAATTAATACACCTTGTGTTTATAAGGCACCAAGTAGGCCAGAACCAAATAGCTCCAACTTTCCCTTTCACTCTTTTTTTTGACATTCCTAATTTTGTTTTTCACAGGATCTGGTGAAAAGCCATTTGATGTATGCAGTGAGAGAAGAAGTGGAAGTTTTAAAGGAACAAATAAAAGAATTAGTTGAAAGAAACTCTTTACTTGAACGAGAAAATGCACTCTTAAAATCTCTTTCAAACAATGATCAATTATCCCAACTCCCGGCCCAACAGGCCAATCCTGGTAGCACTTCTCAACAGCAAGCAGTGATAGCACAGCCTCCGCAGCCAACGCAACCTCCACAGCAGCCGAATGTCTCCTCAGCATAAAGCTTTCTTAAGCCTCATTAAGAAAAAAACTGAAAGCAATCTATCCTTGTGTGCCACTGGTGTTCTTTCCACTTTATACGAAAGCAAGTAGCCATGCTTTGGTTGTGTGTTTGGCCTTTTCAGTATTAGACAATCATTCTACAAGAGCTTTTCCTCTTTCTGAGATGTCATGCAGCATTGTTGATGTCCAGTTCTATGTCATCAGGACACAAGGAGAATAAGAGATGGGGTTTATTAAAGCGAGCAAAGTCTGCATTTTACCTGGTGCGCATGAATGGGGTCTTTAAGAGTTTTGGTGGCTCTCCCACGTTTGCTATTACCCTGAGCCTTCCTATCACATTATAAATAATAGTTCATCTAAAGAGCCACTTTTAATATCAGTAACATTTGCCTATATAAGTTTTCATTTATTTGTGTTTTATTTATTACAGGGCTGCTATTTTCATAATGTACATGAACAATGTCACAGAACTTTTTTAATTTTTTGAATAATTATCAGTAAAGGAATTGAAAGACAGGATTGCATTTAATAGATAAAACGTTTAGGCAATAATTGAACAAAAGAATCCTGGCATATTTCTAACACTAATGGCAATTTACCTTTGGTATTTATTTTCAGTAGTAAAGACCCAGCTTGAATGTAAATTTTGTATAGTGTAAGTATGAAGAACATAGTGCAACTGTACAGGTAGTCACCAGTTATTGTGATATAATAAATAATTGGGCTATTTTGATGAAGAAAACTTTGTTCATTTGTTTCTACTTTCTAATAGAGAAATTGCCACGATTCCTCTGCTTTTCAACATTTCGTATGACTTTTTTTTTTTCGGGTGGGAATAAAAAGCTGTGAAATTGTTCAACCTACTTTGTAACCAAAGAAGCAAAGCTGTGTAATGGAGTTTTTTTTTTTTTTTTTTTTTTTTATAATGCACATTCTTTATGTATTTTTATTTAGTGTTTTCTTGGTCACAATTTTCTTTGCTGTCTAGCATGATCTGCATGACCTATAATCTTTGAACCACTTTCGTACCTCATGTTTTTAATCCAGCACTCTTATTGTAATATGTACTAGTCTGTGAACAATGTCAAATAAAGAACGAACAGGTAGTATGGTGGAGCTGAGCTAGTGTACAATACACTAGTTGTAAAAAAAAAAAAAAAATGAAGTGAGCCATCTTTTGTTCATTTAAAATGGTGTTTTGAATTTCGTATGCAGAAAACGTTTTGTTACATTGCAGATTTTAATGTATTTAATAAATGCAACATGCAGATTAAGTGCAGTGTATACTGAGTATTTAAATTAAAATGTACATTTCATAAATACAGTTTCAAGAGAAAGCATCATTTTGTGTATACTAACACATTAAGTGTATGTCAGAAATTGATGTATAAATATATATTTTAACACATTTTCTGAAATTAAACTGCAGTTTTGTTGAAATGTTTGGCTCCATATGTGTTCAAAATTTGACTAGATTTGTATTTTCACAGTTCAAAATATTCCTTAAATGAAAAGCTATGTTATTAATGATTTAATGATAGTTCTTAAATTTTCAAAGTAAAATAATTTAAAGAATGCAAAAATAGTGAGCAATATTTGTACTCAATATTTATGTTAATGATACTTAAATAGGAAATCCTTGTCTACCAAAACTTTTACTTGAATTCAGAAAGGTGCCTGTAGCCAGCTAGCTAATCAGGAGTTAATGAGTACCATTAGTTCTCCATGTTAAAGAGGATAAATGTTCTTTATTTGAAATAAAAACTTAATCAGATTAGCCACAAATAAGCATAAAATGTACATGGGCTTACCAAATATCTTATATTCTGGTTGTGCTGCAGGATATATTGTTCAGTGAACAAAATTTTAATATTAACATTAGAAATAAAGGAACTGAAGTACACAGGCTTAAGTAAACAACCCTTAGGATGTAGAGTAAGATTCTAAGTAGAGCCACCACAGGTGATATAGAATGTGCAACTTTGCTGTTGGAATGTTAACCAAAAGGTTTGCTGGATGTGGCCCCCTCCAGTGCTAGTAGTGTTAATACAGGCAGGAAAAAACAAGTATTAGAAAATGGTTTGGATTTTTGTGAAAATAGATAAATTTTTGGTTCTGGGGATAGTAAAACAATTTATAAAGTAATAGTACTGTCCAAGGAAATGAATAATATGTTTAAGTTTAAAATGGTAACTAATAGCAATTATTACTGCTTTTACATTTTAAAAAAAATAGAAAAGGAGAGAAAACAAGTAGTTCAAAGAAATGGCAGTTTCTCAAGGTTTAACTTCTAGTAACCTAAGAAATGCAAATTAATATTTTAATGAATTGTTATAAGTGTATTTTAAATAGCAGGACTTAAAGTAGAAAGGCAAGCTTTCCTGTGTATTTCTAGAAAGTAATTTGGCAATATATATCCAGAGCCTTAAATATTACGAAGCTTTTCAGTGCAGTGACATGAGAAGATACTCAACTCACAGTGCAATGTTCAAAAATGCAGATTTATTGTAGTGCCTGTCCTCTACTCTCCCATCATCCCCCTCTTCCCTCAGAACCCAAACTATGCCCCCTACCACCACCACAAAGAAAAGCTGTGAAAGGAAGCCTTTATATCCAAACCTATTCCCAGTAGGTGCACCCACATTCCAAAATCAGGAACAAACTTGAGGGAGGGAAAGCTGTTAGACTTTTCTGCCTCAGATATATTTGCAAATACCAAGCATTCCCCCAATTGATTGTTTAGAATCTTAAGTAACTTTCAGTTTAACCTTGGAGACTTTGGGTCTCCTCCAAATATTAATGGAATAATAACTCCCAATTTGGGGGCACAGTCTTAGAGGAATGCTACCTTTTTTTTTCTTTCGGCATATTATAGGGGTACAAATTTTAAGGTTTCAATAAATGCCCTTTCCCCCCTCCCCCCAGGAATGCCATCTTTAATTTTACTCAGAGCAATGCCCATAGACCAAGGTGCCACCTAAGCACTGGAAAGTTTAACCAACCAGTTAATCAGAAGTAGAATTTTTTCTGATATGGTCATTATCTGCAATTCAAACCTAACATGCCCCAAAGAAAATTTATTTTAGGTCCAATATGATTTCACAGCTTGCCACAGCAAAAATAAATAGTAAGGGGTAGAAGGCATTAAATATAATTGTATGTTCAAAATGGCTAGATTTTTCTAATTCTATTTGTAATGTTCTAAGCTAAGTATGGAGATAAGAATGTTTTACAGTTGAGCCTCCAGTGACTGGTCATCACAACTGCCATTATTCACAAGAGTTATCACAGGTTAGAAATTGTATGTTTCTAAATCCAAAACACTATTAACTCCTGGACTTTTTTTTTAAGTGTCTTCAATGTAACCATAATACCTCTGTTCTTCAGGGAAATTTATCTTTGAAGAACCAGAAACAAACTATTAGCTAATTTTCTGGAAACAAATTTTTAACACATTAACTGCCGTGTGAGTTGTATTTAACTCATGCTAGTTTTGAGGCTGGGGCCTGGTGAAGCCTGTGTAACCCACACGTCTCTTTACCCTGGGAGCCACATGAACTATTTTTCAAGTTGCATATAACTCATGTACAGAAAACCACAAATTTTTCACTAAAGTAAAAAGGATCATTTTATTTTTGAAGTTTTTATTCCATTTTCTTAATAAAACACTATGGCCCCAAGGAAAAAATTGTTTTTCTAGTGTGGCAGTCAATGTGTTCAGATGATCTGTAGTCATTTTTAAAGAAAGCTTTATAGCTCAGTGGCTGGCATGTTGTGATGTGACTCAATTCTCTTTAATAATCCTGTTAAAAGGACAAAACCCAGCCCTCAAATTCACAGCTTACGGATGTGAAGGCGATGTGGCTGCGACATCTGTCCTCCATTGATCGCCATGGTTGATTCCGCTGCTCTGGCTGGCTTGGTGGGTGCCCCCTTCCTCACCGCTCCATGTGCGTCTTTCTGAAGCTGTGCTTGGTTGAAGAGGACGAACTTACCCCCATAGAGGAGGACCGTTCTTCAGTCAAGAGTATAGGAGCAGCTGCACTCCCCTGCTAGAACCTCCAAACAAGCTCTCTCAAGAGTCACAGTTTAGATGAGGCTATAGACAAACTATAGAATGCAACAAGAAACCTTTTTATGAACAGTCAAAGATGGCTTTGTCAGGATAGGTTTCCTCAGAGGTGACACCTGAGTCTTGAAGGTTACAACAAGAGCCAAGGGGAAGGACATACCAGGCACAAGAAAATAGTGCTCAAAGACAAAGGAGTACATAAACAAGGTTCCTAGGGTAGTCACAGAATTTCACTGGACACAGGCAAACAATGACTGTCCCACTGACCTTAGTAGTTGGCATTTAGTCAGAAAGCAAGAATGATTTGTTGAATAATATTAAGCAGTGGGATATTGTGGTCAAATTCTGCTGGATATTGTGCACAATTCCTGTGGCAGATGGAAGATTGATTAGTGTGGTTGAAACTGGAAACTGAGAAATAATGTATGAGGGACAAGTTTGGTTTTTGGTTTTTTTTTTTTTTTGGAAGGGTGAACAGAAAATCATAATTTATCTAAATAGAATAATAGAAATAAAAACTAAAACAATCACAAAATTTACAAATAAATTGGTACAAAATAAATAGATTATAAATCTACAACATTTGAATTACAAAATGCATTCATTATGACAATCAGCTCATGAGAGCTATACATGTCATTTGTGCTTTAGGTTTTTTTATCCAAAAAATAAATGATAGGCAAAGTAACAGGCAATTTTTTGAAGCTCATGAAGAAACTTATCTTGGGTCTTTCTGTACCATTTCCCCCTCCACAATGAACATTCCATTCCCAACATCAGGTGCCCTGTTTTCTCTCCTCCACCCCAGGAAAGATCAAAGAGCCCCAACTAATACTTGAAAGTTTGGGTTCTTTTCAACAGTCATACATATCTCTATAAAATGAAAGTCTTTGTTTCCTACTAAAGGAATTTCAAGAATTTAACAAAAGGGGGGGGAATAGAGGACCCTTTGCTGTCACCTTCTTTCTGCTTCTGTTATCAATTCAGCTCTAAAGGTAAACTAAATTTAATCCTTTTATGGTGACTAGGATTAACATGATTCTAAAGCCTTTCCCTAAAAACTATCACCTTGCTCGCTGGAAAGGATCATATGGATTCTGGCCCCATGGCAGGTACTGACAGCCCAAGTCAGAATAGTTTTGCTAGGCGATAGCCTTCCATTCTGTGACATAGATCAATCCAGCAGACTTCTTTTCTTCTCTAAGTCCCTTGCCTATGCAAAACTGGATCATTTCTCCCACCTCCATCTGCCTCAAGCCTCCTAATAATTTATATTTCTTTCTAACAATACTAATAATTTATTACTAAGTGATGTATATTTGCACTTTACCCCTTTTCATCATTCCAGAATACATCCCTGTCTCATATATTTCTATACCAGGTCACAGGATTTCTATAGCAAGATCTCTTTAAATATGTGGATTCCCTTTGTAGGTGGAAGGATTACTTACTAATACAGTGTTATTGTGACTATTTTCTTTGTGGGGTACAATGACATGCTGTATGACATGCTGTGTTCACAGATGAAAAATGCTAAGTGAGGAACTATACAAAGCAAGTTAAAGGTCACACTGTTGTTTTTTTTTTAATGGAATCATCAAATAAGAAAAATGAGACAGACTTTCAGGACTGGTGATGGCAAGCTAAGAAGTTGGTATTTTGCACTGGCACAGTCCACTTGGTCATTGAGTTTCTTCAACATACCTGGATGGTGAGTTAGCTTTATTTTTCCTTCTCTCCAGGGAAACTGATAGATTAAGGCAGTCTGGGGAATTTTCCCCCATCTATGTCATGGGACCAGAGTATCTAAGTTCACAAACTAAAACATAGTCCACAGAAGCATATTTATAACTTTCAAGGAGGGAAGGAAAAGGTCTGCTAATTTAGATCATAAAAATAACTGAATTTTAAAACACGGCAAATGCCGTGGTTCAACTTTGCCATAAAAAAAGTTGAGGTCATCTTTTGCATGCCTGTGACATTTCCATATAATAACTGTAAATTACTCTTGCCTGCTGCAACCCAAAATGTTTTTCAGATCACAGTTCTTGCCATCATTTCACAGGCAAGCAATATATCTATAGATAAATCATATCTGAGGAAGTCCACAGACAGCAAGGGAACATTTTCCCCACCCTTGGCGTTGAAATAATATCAGGTCAGTGTCTAATTCTAGTTTTCCTTCTAAAAAGTAATAAATACATATATCACTTGATCAGGCAGACTTGACAGACTTGCATGGACAGAAAAAGATAAATACATGTAACTTTGTAAAGTCACAAAAGTGAAGCTTTCAGGAAATTTGGGTTTTATTTTTTATCTTATAGAAACAATATTGAAATGCAATTTAATTCTATTTCAATTTAGGTGTTGCATCTTGGAGTAGGTGTTTGGGGATAGAAAGGTGAATGGGACATGATTTGTGTACACCAGGAGCTCATAGTTGAATGTAAATGTAGAAGCTAAAGTGCCATATTGTGTATTCAGAGTATATGTCACAGTTTATGAACCTCATATCATTAGTAAAATGGAAGGTTCATATATATCAAAAGTAATATTGCCATTCCATATAAAATCCTTTGATATTGCCAGGAAACAACTTTAAATCACCAAAAGCTTTAACATCAAATAATACTTTTAGAAAGAGGGGAACTGGCGAAAAGCTTCCCACTTTAACATTTAGCCTGTGAGGTATTCCCTAAAAAAGAAGAACTAATCTGAGAAAAAAGTTTACATATTTTTAATACTCTAAGTTTGTAGATAATGGAATTAATTTAAATCAAATTTAACTAGACTAGGATTAATGTGTCATGAATTATATTGTCTCCTGTCTCATAAGCAACACACTCATTATCTCAGCTGACAAAATCAGCTACCATACAATGAACCAAGTTAAGAATAATAGCTCAGGTGACTAATGCCAAAAATAAATCTCTAATAGAGCTGAGAATCCAGAAACAAAAGCGTATATTGAGTAAATGATAAAAGTGACATTTCAAGTCAGTTTGGAAAGAATGAGTCATTCAACAAATAGTATTGGGACAGCATAATGTTTTAGGAAAATAATAAATTCAGACCTCTCACTAAAATTAATTCCAGCTAGAATGGCAGGCAGTATTCTACTTTTTGGTCACACATCCCTTTCAGAAATTGAAAGCTTGTATACCCTGTCCCTGTAGAAATGCACATAAGCAAAAAGTTTTATAAATAGGGTTATGAAAAGATGCTCAGCCTCAGTAAAATAAAGGAAGTACACATTAAAACACAAGAAACTATCTCAGATACAATCAGCAAATTTTAAAAATATATACAAATCAAAAGGTGGCAAAGTTGTGGAAAAACAGGAATCCTACATTGCTGGTGAGTGTACAAATTGGCATGGCCACTCTTAAAGTCAATTGAGTAGTATCCATTACATTTTTAAATTCACATACCTTGTGACCCAACAATTCCAACTTTTAATATATGCTCTACAACTTTAAAAAAAGGAAAGAAATAATATACATACTAAAGAAACACACATGTGTTCACAAAGTAGCTTGTACAATGATATCAGTTGCACCTTTGCTTGTGAGTTACCCCCATTATCCACAGTTTTGCTTTCTGAGGTTTCAGTCACCTGTGGTCAACCCCAGTCTGCAAATATTAAGTGAAAAATTTCAGAAAGAAACATAAGTTTTAAATTGTGCACTTTTCTGAGTAGTGTGATAAAATCTCTTACTGTCCCTCTCTGCCCTGCCCAGGAAATGAATCATCCCTTTGTCTAGCGCATCCACGCTATATATGCTATTTGCCTGCCCGTTAGTCACTTAACATCCATCCCTATTATCAGATTGAAAAAACACAGTACATACAAGGTTCAGTACTATCTGTGGTTCTAGCCATCTACTGGGGGTCCTGGCACATATCCCCCACAGATAAGGGGGAGCTACTGTAATAATATAAAATTGGAAAAATCAAAATACCGATTAAGAAGATGGAATATGATATACATGATAAAATATGTATCAATGAAAAAAATGAAAGACCCCTCTATGTACTATCATGGAAAGATCTCTAGGATACAATGTTAAGTTTGTTAAAAGTTTTGGGGGAAAAGATTGAAAGACAATACACATAACACATATGAGATACCATTGATGTTAAAACACATGCCACACACATTCACGCACATACAAATACTCTACTCCGTAGTGTACTTCTATAAGTACATATTTGTGTATTATATAGAGAGAAGGTCTGGAAGGATACTAACCAAACTGTTAACAGTAGTTTGGTGGTGTGTATTAGCTCTAACTGTAATGTTTGATGTTTTTGAATATGCATTCATGTATTGTTTGTGTAATGACAAATTAATAAATTAGAAATAAAATAAAATAGAAAGTGTTTTCTTGTCTGCTGCTAACATCTGCCCTGGTGCCCTGGGTCTCGTGGTCTTCAGCCCTCTCTCCTCCCCAGGGATGTTTTTCTCTCTCTTCCCCCCGCCCCCCCGATTTCTTCTACTTTGCTCTTTCCTCTGGGTTCTTCACATTGATATTTATACAGCCTCAATAAATAATTAAATGAGAAATAATTAAGTAACTCACCCCCTCCAACTGACAACATGTCCCCTCTGCTTGCTGTGTCAGCTACCTTCCCTGCCCTTCCACTTCCTCTTCTATTCACAACTCATCTGACACAGTCTGGCTGCTGCTCCCTCCGCCCCACTGAAACAGTTCTTGTCAAGGTCACTGATGATCACTCTGTTGCTAATTTCATCCCATACATTTCACTTATCTTATTGAACTGTTTTACCTAATTTCTTTTTATCATCATTTGATTAGTCTAGTAGATAGTTTTCTATCTCTTCATTTCCCAATTTCATTTTTTAAAGGAATTTCCCTTGTAAAAATTATGTAGCTGAATTTTTTATTTTTTAACCCAATCTGTCTTTTTAATAGGTGAATTTAGCCCATTTCTGTTTATTATCATTACTGGCATATTTGGATGTATTTCTGCCATCTTATTTTGTGTTTTCTCCTTTAAATGCTTACTAGTTCCCCTCTCTGAGTTTTCCCTTTTTTGGCTTTTATTCAATTGTTTGTTTTCTTATCTATTTTTTACCCCTCTTCTGGTTGGGAAGTTATAGATTCTGTATGCATTCCTCCAGTGGCTACCTTACAATTTTGTTTATCGTTTTGTTGTAGCAATTTTCAGTCATATACAAAAGTAAAGTAAACAGTATAATGGACTCCCACGTACCTATCACACCTAACTTAAAGAATTATCTGCTCATGGCCAACCTTACGTTATTGATACTTCCATCCATTTCCCCCTTTATCCTCTGAATTATGTTGAAGGGAATCCAAGATATCATAGATTTCATCCATGTATATTATATTTCAGCATGTATCTCTAAAAGATAAGAACTCTTTTTAAAAGAGAAATCATAACCATAATAACCATTATCCCATCTCAAAATAAATAATTCCTTAATATCACTAAAAATCTAGTCAATGTCCACATTTCCCTGATTATTATAAATTTTTATGGTGTATTTGTTTGAATCCAGATCAAAATAAGGTCCATACACTGCAATTGGTTGTCATGCCTCTAAAGTCTCTTTTAATCTATAGGTTTCCCACACTTCTCTTTTTCCCCCGAAATTCTTTAAGAATCTGGTTTGTTTGTCCTATAGCTTTTCCCAAAGTCTGTGTTTTCCTGATTGCATTCCTGTAGACTCCTCTGTCCCCTGTATTGCCTATAAATTATTATTATTATTATTTTAAGAGCCAAAGAGTAGCACTTGGCCCCACTGTGGGGGCCAGCAGACCCTTCCCCTCCCATGCCTATAAATTAGATCTAGAAGCTTAATAAAATTCAGGTTTACATTTTGTCAAGATTAGTTTGTAAGTGTGTTACAAAATTCTATCACCTAATGTCTGGTTGTCTCTATTTTGTGATGTTGGCAACACTGATAATCATTATCTAGACCCATTAGCCTACTAATTCTATTATTCCTTCTCACTCATTAGTGGAATACTTCTCTAAAGAGAAACTTACTATTATCAACTGTTCAGTTACCCCGTACAGTTCATATAAGAAAGGCAGGAGCTTAATTCTTTCATTTCCCAGTTTTCAAAATAATGAATTGAATACCTAGAAAGGAATAAAAATAAATAAGGCATGGTTGAGGAAGACTTACTCTGGTATTTCATTCTGAGAAAAGAGAATGCATTGAGTTGATTTAGGATGCTCTAATTTAGGTGTTGGTAGCAAGAAGCCAGGAAATAACAACCCCAAAAAAGTTGATGACAGGAAATGGAGACCTAAAGACTTGTCTTTACCGCTGAGTCTGAGAGTAACTTCCATGGCAAGAGTACCTTGAGGGAACGGGGGTGGGAAGCCCATATCTGGACAGAGTGGGGCTGGTTCAGAAGCAGCATCTGCAGCTAGAAAACCCAGGGTGCCCTAAGAATTCCAGGGAGTTAAGAGTTACACAAATGAGCGGTGGATTTTTGTGTGCTTACTCTGTGCCAAATGGAGGCTAGACATATTCTGCTTATAAGCTGACAACGAGCTAGGAAGTTCACTAAGAAAGACAGCACATGCTAGGTAACATTTAGCACATGCAATATTGAGGAGTGGGGAACCTGCAACCTTAAGGCCACATGTGGCCTTCTAGGTCCTTAGGTGCAGCCTTTTGACTGAATCCAAATTTTACAGAACAAAATCTTTTATTAAAATGGGTGCAGCAGGGAAAGATGAAGCTTTTCTTGCCTCCTTTGGTGCTTAAAAAAGAACAATCTTAAAATCAGAAGGCTACAGGTTCCCCACCCCGAATTGTGGCCCTCCTCGTATCTGCTCCTCTCATCCACCTCCCTCCAGCCAGCATGTCTCCCTTTCGTCTCCCTTCACCCCATTCCATCCTGCCTTTAGGAGTCTATTCTTGCTGAAGTACTCACTGAGGAAAATTAAGAAGGAGAAAAAGGAGTCCCTCCCCAGAAACGTCAGGCTCCTTTAAAATGGGACTCTCAGACAATGCCCTATCCCGTTCTCTAGAGAGAGTGAACAAGTGGAGACTTGGCAAGGGCTGCGGAAACACAGCTCTTGCTTCCAGTGAGCCCGAGTTCCAGACCTGTGAGTCTTAGCTTTATATCCGCTGACTTCAGCTTCCAGAACCCGTCTCAGTTCAGCATTAGGTAATGGCTATGATGACAGCTGACTCATCTGGGAATGCAGCTTTCCTGGAGGCTTCCTCTACTCAGATAATCACACCCTGGGAAAAAATTCTTATTGAAAACAAGCTTCTACCCCAGGATATTCAAGAATATCAGCCTAGGGTAGAGAGTCCTAGGGGGAGGAGGAGAATGTACATAGAGTTCTGGGATCTACATATGGCATTTAACATGAAAAGCCTAGGAAACTTGGGGTGGGAGGGTGCCAATACTTAGAGACAGAAGCTGAGTGGTATAAAATTGAATGAGAATCCCCCATTGCGCTTTCATAGCTGGGAAACTTCGGACTTCTACTTTTTTGTTTACAGTTGTATTCCTGGTACCTAGTACAGTCATACATCACTTAACAACAGGATACATTCTGAGAAATGTATCATTAGGTGATTTCCTTGTTGTACAAACATGATAGAGTGTACTTAATATAAACCAAGATGTTATAGATTGCTACACACCTAGGATATATGATAGAGCCTATTGCTCCTGGGCTACGAACCTGTTCAGCATGTTACTATACTGATACTGTGGGCAGTTGTGACACAATGCTAAGTATTTGTGCATCTAAACATAGCTAATCATATAAAAGGTACAATAAAAATATAGTATAAAAGATTAAAAAAAAAAAGGTACACCTGTATATGGCAATTACCATGCATGGAGCTTGCAGGACTGGAAGTTGCTCTGGGTGAGTCAGTGAGTGGTGAGTGAATGTGAAGACTTAGGACAATACTATGTGCATTATAAACACTGTATTAGCCTATACTACATTTATAAAAAATAGTTTTCTTTCTTCAATAAGTTAACCTTAGCTTACTATAAATTTTTAATTTTATAAACTTAAGTTTTTTTAACGTTTTTACGTTAAAACACAAACACACTGTATAGCTATGCAAATATATTTTTTCTTTATATCCTTATTCTATAAGTTTTTAAAATTTTTTAATCTTTTTTTCACTTTTTAAACTTTTTTTTTTTTGGGTCACTGTAAATGTATTTATTCATACATGCATGTATATATACATACACACATGCATATGCATACACATATCTTTTTTTTTTTTGCTGATTTTTTTTTTATTTCAGCATATTATGGGGGTACAGATTTTAAGGTTTCAATAAATGCCCTTTGCCCCCCCTCCCACCACAAGTCTGAGTTTCCAGCATGACCATCCCCCAGATGGTGCACATCTCACTCATTATGTATGTATATACCCGCCACCCGCCCCCCTTCCCCCTGCCCAATACCCTATTACTGGAGTACCTATGTGTCCACTTAGGTGCTGCTCACTTAATACGAGTTTGCTGGTGAGTATATGTGGTGCTTGTTTTTCCATTCTTGGGATACTTCATTTAGTAGTATGGGTTCCAGCTCTAACCAGGAAAATATAAGATGTGCTATATCACCGTTGTTTCTTAGAGCTGAATAGTACTCCATG
>VSMD01087602.1:0-13427 GCA_008750895.1 Mirza zaza
GGGGGCACATAGTCTTAAATCTGGCATTCAGCCCCTCCCCTGCCCGCCAGGCCTGGGTCCTGGATCTAGTGTTCACTGGTGTAGACTCATTTGGTTTCTCTAGAATACAGGCGTCCTGAGGGTGTCAGGCTGTCTCTTAAACTGCTTGGAGGGAGGAAGGCAGAAGTAAGGGCTTCTCAGTGGAGCTGTCCTATGTCCGATGGCCTGCTGAAAGAAACTCAACGGGTCCCTCCTCCTTGGATCTTTGTCTTGCTTCTTCCCTCCCTAAATTTCCATCTTTCCTCTGTCCACCTCCCAAAGTTTTCACCTGGCTCAGGTCTGGACTCGCACTTCTAAGTGGGTGCTGACAGGTAGAGTTACACCTTGAGAGTGAGCGCACGTGAGAAGCAATTGGAGAAAAGCACGGGTGCCGTGGCAAAGGAGCAGAGTGATGGGAGGGCTGTCCTGAAGGAGGAGGTCTCTGCGTACTTGAGAGTGCAGAGAGGGGACCCAGTAGAAGTCGCAGGGGGTCAGAGGTCAGCCCATGCCTGCTGCATCCAGGTACCACACCCTGCCCTGTGAGCTTAGCTCTAGCAGGGTGGGCCACTCAGTAAGCACGTGATTACAGAGGATGCTAGTCATGAGAAATGCTCTGGAACAAAATAAAGCAGGATAAGGAAAACTGAGAGTCCTGGCAGGGTGAGGGGAGATGTTGCAATTTAAACAGGTGGCACTTGGGCAAAGATTTGAAGGAGGTGAGCGAGTAAGCCGAGTGGGTATCTAGAGGAAGAGTGTTGCAGACAGAACGAACAGTGAACCCAGAGGCCTTGGGGCAGGAGTGTGTCAGGCGTGTTGGAGGAACACTGGGGGTCAGCGTGGTGGGGGTGAGGTGATCAAGGCTGAGAACAGTAAGAGAGGAAACCAGAGAGGTTAAAAGGAACCAGGTTATCCAGGGCTTAGGGTGCTGGCTGTATGGACTTTGCATGTTACTCAGTGAAATGGGGACCCATTCGAGGGATTTAAGCAGAAGAGTGGCATATAATCTGACTTCTGTTTTAACAGGATCACTAGCTGCTGTGTTAGACGTAGACTACGGGGGGGGGGGGCGGGGGGACGCAGGAACTAGGGCAGCAATCCAGGTGATAGGTGACGGTGACTCAGATTCCAGTGGTATCAGGGGTGCCCACTGCACCGTGTTCATGGTTCGGGTGAGGGGTGGGCTGGGTGTCTTTGAAGGGCCCTTCTAGCCTGATCGCCTTACCTCTCTGAGGTAACAGAATCTGAGCAGAATACTGACTCGTTGGACTCCCTACCCTCAAGAGGAGCCCCCTCTCCAGTGTCTCATTGGGGGATCCGTCAACCCTTCCTGTTCTCAGGCGTCCACAGTTCATTTAGGGAAGCGGGGCAATGCCGAGGGGCTGGGAAACTGTTACAGGCTGCAGGGTGAAGGGGTGGCAGTGCAGGACTCTAGGTGGCTCTGCTGAGAAGCAGAGGGGGTGTCAAGCCCCCCGGACAGTGGTCACACTGTCAGCATACCACCACGTGGTGCTCTTGCTGCTGATGGCCATGAGGTGGCCCACTTGATGTCCAGGCACACACACAACTGACAGGGAGTCGGGGGCGTGTGGAGCCTCGGTTGGTACCAGCAGTTCCTGGTTAGGAACCATTCACACACCTACTGTGTGGGACTGCGTGGGATCTGCATGGACTTAGAGGTGACTAGTCTGAGCTAGCGTGCGTGGGGCCTCCCTCCTCACTGCAGGGCACCACGTCAGGCCCTTCTCTTGCCTTGTTGGGTCTGGAGCACAAGCTCTCTGAGGAAGGTCTTGTCAAGGCTCAGAAGAGTGAAGGGTCTTTCCCTAAAACACAGGCCAGGAAGCCCCGGAGCTGGAATTTGAGCCCCAGCCTGTGTGAGTCCAGCCTGCCCTCGCTCTGTGCAGCACGCCTTAATAAGGACAGTTACATAAGCCATGATAATTACCAGTGCATCCATGGCTGCAGCCTGACAACTGGCGGTGTCAGTCACTTAGAAGGACGGCGGGCGGCCCCACTGGCCCCTTGGGTTGTGACAGCTTGCTAATGTTTCGACCCAGACGCTTTGTGTCTGTACCTGGCCTGTGAGGATGCTGGACCAACCAGCTCGGGGTGAGGTGGCACCTGGGTGTGGGACTGCTTCCAGATGAGGAGGAAGGGGAGGAGCCTCTGGTGCAGAAGGAGGCCGCCTCTGCCCTCCTTGTGGGCCACTGGGGTTACCAAGCGGCTGCTTAGTCTGGAATGCTCCCGAGCCCTGTCCTGCCAGAGTGGTTGCCGAGTTTTGCAGAATGCATTTGCTGTAGAGAAAGCTGCTGCTAACTGTGAGGCCTCTGAGGGCTATTTAATGACTGGCCATCCTCTGGGAAGGCCTTTGCCTTAGCCACGTGCCTTGTGGACCAATAAGTGATACAGCTTTATTCCAAGTACAGCGCAGCAGGCCGAAAGTAGGGAATGGGATGGGGGTGTTGGAGGAGGTCTCTGGTTCATTTGCATGCAGAAGGGTGTACCGTTGTTCACCTCCTGTTTGGGAATTGTCTATTCATGTCCTTTGTCCATTTTTCTGGCGGGGTCCTCATTTGTTCTTTGAAAATATGCATTTATTTTATCACAAATACCTTAATATCACAAATTCTTCCCCCAGATTGTCGTTTGCCTTTTAATGTTCCGATTTTGCAATGTATGCTTTATTTTTGTATGTGTCACATATGTCAAGCTTTTGCTTTTTGATTTTTTTCCCATTGCTTTAATGCCAAAAAGTCCATTCCCATCGCAAGATGAAATATATATCAACCTATATTTTGTTCCAGTTTTTCCCAGTGTTACTCTTTTTTATTTTGTATCTCGCCACAGTCAAAATCATGTTTTCTCAGCCCCATTGCTGCCCTCCTGCCTCGCACCTGTTCTAGATGGTTCCTCTCTACACTGTTAAGTCCTAACACACTGCCTCACACCTCTGTCCTCGTCCTTCCCTTTGTCAGCACGGGATTCTCAGAAGCCTTCCTGACCCCTCATGGTGTTGACAGCCAAAACTACACACACAGCTGGCCCTTGGTGTCACAGGCTGGTGGTGTGGAGTGTTTTCCTTGTTGCTTCTCAGGCTAGAATCATTTGCTCATGATCCTGGACTGCCATACGTGGAGCATAATGTACACAAATGCTTTACTGATTGCAAGGGCATTGCCTGCCTGCCCCCCTCCTCTCTGTCCCTGCACTAAAGGGCCCTAGAATGGCCAGTGGTTGCTGTCACTTGACACTGTGCAGTCCATTTCTGTTCACTTCTCTTGCGATGCCAGGCCTCCTTTGCTTTGAGGAAGACATTTTCTGGTCCATGCCATCCTTGGTGGGAGGGCCAATCACAGTACCTCACCCCATCCTCCCACCCACAGGGATTCCAGTTAGGCCAAGTGGCATCTTCCCTGGGATGCTTCTTCTAGAAGGCACACATGGACCCCACTTGCTTTCAGAGTTATGGCATTAGAGGGCTCTCAGTTGGACCTAATAGGGCTCATCATACCCATCACAGAAAGTCCTTGTAACCAAGATGAGGATGAGGTCAACGTAGAAGGAAGCTGAGTTGAGAGCTGAGAGCCAGAGAGAGTCAACAAAAATCACTAGTGCATCTGGATCCAGCTCTGCCTTCAGCCCACAATCCACAGGCTTCCTCCTACATGAACCAATACAGTACCTTTTAATTTAAACCCATTTGTGACAGGTTTCTCCCACTGCAGACAAAAGAATCCTAACTAATTCACCCCTGCATTGTGAGGCTCTGGCCTTCATTGCCTGCCCATCTGCAAAATTTCTAAGATGTCAGAGTTGAAAGGTACCTTAGGACCACAATCTTATCCTGCAGTTGGTGACACCAAAATCCCAGAAGGGAAAAGAACTGGTCCAAGGTCACATAGTGAGCTATTTCCTGGCCAAAGGGAAAAAGAGCCTAAACTGACTGGCCAGCAGCCTGGACAGAGCCGTGGGCCCCTGCGATGGCATTGGAGTGCTTAGTAGCTATTGATCTGTTGGTTTTGGATGCATTACCCAGACAGGATTGCCACTGTCACCTGAGAATGTGTGCAGCCAGCAGAGAGCTGCAGGCTGGGCCAGAGCAGGGGTGGGGATGGCACTGAGAGCTGCTGTTGCAGCTGCTCCTGCCTTGGCAGCTCCTGTCGGGAGAGGATGGTGGTAGAGACCATAGGTGGTGTCACTGAGCACTCGCTATGTGCCGTGCAGCGGACTAAACTGTAAGAGTAGCTTTTACACAGGTTCATCCTCGGAAGCCTCGCAGCATCCACAGGAAGTAGGGACTAGGAGACTGCCCCTCTTACCAGAGAGGAAACAGACCCCAAGAAGTTACGGAACTTTCCAGTGGTCACGCTGTGACTGAGCCCCACACTTGGATTAACCCAGGTCAGCCTGACTCCAGAGCCTGAGGCCAAAGCCCTTGCAGCAGGGAGGGCAAAATCAGTAGCCAGCGAGGCCAGGCCAGCCCCTCGGGTACGTGGAGGGCCCCGCAAGGACTGGCAGGGAGCGTGCCTCTGTTCCCCGCTTAGCCGGGGCGGCCGACTCACTGCACACTCGTCAGATCATCCAGTTTTTGAAGAGAAGCCGGAAATCTGGATTTTTATGTGAAATGTCTCTATTTTTAAATGTTGGCAACAAATTTAGATTAAAAAAAAAAAACATTGTGCAAGCCAACCAAAAACCACATTTGCAAGCCAGTGGATTGCAACTTTTCTATTTTACTATACTCTTTCTGTGGCTGGAGGAAGATGTTCTAACCCATGGGACTCTCTGTCCACCCCTGGCAGGGGAACTGACCTACCTGGATGTGGGCAGGATCCCAACCGCGCCCTGCCTCACACTTGTTCGTTCCTGAGTGGGCCTCAGAGGCCAGCCCGCACCAGAAGCGGGTCAGGGCGGGGTGCAGGGGAAGCCTCATCATCCAGCCGGACTTACAGGCTGGAAGTCCGGACCAAGTGAGGCAGTGTAAATGGCTCGGTGTCCCACAGTGACCCATGGAAAGAGCTGCTGGGACTAGATCCTAGGTCTTTCTGAGCCATAGTTGTGGCCCTCTGGGCACACATTACCTGTGGATGGCCATTGGCAAGATAGAGGAGACACCTGGATTCTGGGATGTGGCAGATCCCAGGCTTGGCCATGATAATAATATTAAGGCAGTCACTGAACCTCTCTGAAACTCAGTGTCTTCATCTGTAAAATGGGGGTAGCAGCCGGCTCTCAGGATGAGAGTGAAGAATGAGTGATGTAGAGAATGTGAAATGCCTGGCGCGGTAGCCCGGTGCTTGTTTTCATTTCTTCCCAATCTGTCAGGGACTCAGCTGAGGGCCAGGAGGGCAGGGGGAGGTATCTCATCTGTGTGTCATCCGGAGTACAGTACCTGTGCCTCCACTTGGAGACGCTATTCTTACTCAGTCCCCACTGAACACGGGCCTGGCCATCTGTCAGAATAGATGAGAGGGGAATGTGTTGGGACCTGGCTGGTGGCAGGGCAGTGTGACTGTGAAACAGGGCTCCAGAACACAAAGCCAGCGCAGGTGGTGGTCCCTGGGGGCAGTGCCCGTGTGCTGCTCAGAAAGATGCTCCACGTGCTTCCTGCCTCCCATGGGGCAAGGTGGGACATGGAGAGGCACTCCAGGAGGCTGGCAGCTCCTGGGCTCACAGGATGCCCGTGCTGGGAGGGCTCTCATCATTCCCTGACCTGGCAGGGTACGTCCAGTCTCCTGTCCCTGCACCTGAGAGAAGACCCATTTATCTTTCCTGATCCAGATCCAGTGCCCTTGTCTTAGAGTAGCAGGGGGAGACAGGCCCAGAGAGGTAACCCAGCACATTTGTGCTAGGGCTGGAGTCCATGCTATCCTGTGTTCAGGCCAGGGCTGCTGTCACCAGCCCCCTCTAGCCCAGAGTATGGACTTGTGGGGACAAGGCTGTTCAGCGGGCAGGGAGCCCTGCACGCACCTTCATTCTAACCTGCCCCGCACTCCAGAGCCACATGCAGGGCCTGAAAACCTTGCATGTGTTCTCCGTCCAGAAGCGGCAGCTCTGCAATCATGTCAGGAGTCTTGACCCTGCTGTAACCCCTTGGGCAAGTCCTTAAGCATTTCTCGGGCTCAGTTTCTCCTCTGTAAAGCAGAGGCATTGGCCCCTATAAAAGCACAGCACTCAATCCCTGAGGGATAGGTGGTGGCACTCTACTCACGTCCAAGAGCAGGAGATTGAACCAAAGATACCTGCAGCCCCTTCTGTGCAATGCTCCTGGGGCTGGAGCTCTGTTCTGGTCGTGTACTGGGTTATGGTGGCACATCTAGGGCTCAGTCTGGCTCCCTCACTTGCCTGGGCCTCTGGAGCAGAGGTTGGGGCTGAGAAGGTGGAGGCCTTCATCTTGGGGTCACCAGCTCTCAGCCCTGGGCCTGGCACAGAGGACAGTGAGTGAATGAATGCATGGATGGATGAATAATGTCCTAAGTTCTCATCAAGCCCCTCTGTGTGCCCAGCTCTTAGTGCACGTCACCTTTCATCCCAGTGGCAGTCCTGTGCTCTGGAGGAAGCCAACCCCTGCTGCCTTCTGTTCATTGTGGACACACGCCCTTCTCTCCAGGCAGTGGCTCCTGACTGCTCGGAACGGCTCCCAAGACCCTGCCCCAGGCCCAGCCAGGGCAGCCAAGTTTCCCGGGGAGCCTCAAGTATTAGCTGCCCCACCCAGCATCTTTGGCCTGGCAGGACTTGGGGACTCTCATCCACCAGCAGGATGGTTCTACCTCAGCCTCCCTGTGTGTGTTCAGCTTGGCATGTCTTTGAGGGTCTTCAACGCTTCTCCTGGCCTCAGAAATCACCTTTCGGCCTGAAGGTCTCTGCAAGACTTTGTACTGAAGCCTTGTCTCAGCAGGAATGACCAAGGCTGAGCTCAGGGCCCCAGAGGGCAGGGCTGAGACCAGTGGGGTGAAGCCAGGGAGGCAGATCTAAAACCTTAGTGCCAGGTAGAACTTACAGTCAAAACTACCTAGAATGAAGTGGGCTCCTTGGAAGCAGCGAGTTTTCTGTTCCCAGAGGTAGGCAGGTAAAACCCGGAGGCCAATGGGGCTAACACAGACATCCACACAGAGTAGCTTCACTAAGTGACTGTGAAGTTCCCTTCCAGTTCTTAGACTACAAATCTCCTTTCTAGGACTTTCTGCCCAAGCCACCTACTAGGACAGATACAGGCATTAGCAGGCCTGATTCAGGGCAAAGGAGAGGGGTTCCCAAGTTCGCAAGTTACTTGAGAACACACAGCGGGCCTCAGGATCAGGGACTTTGAACTCAGCTGCCTTTTGGCATGGGCTTCACCAGTCCTCCAGGGATCAAGGCCAGGGCTGATGCGGGACCTTGATCTGGCCCAAGAGGTTCCCACAGTGGTCCTGGGTGGTGGGTCCAGCACCAGGTGGGTATGGGAGCCAGGGAAAGAGACAGGTGTGAGAGCTGGGGGTGCAGGTGCAACTTTGCAAACTGTGGGGACACCCACAGGGGCAGGCAGATTTTCAGAGGCCCACAGCCATGGAACTCTGAAGGCCTGGACCCCCAGCCTTCACCTCGGGGGAGGGCAGGAGAGGCACGTAGTGGAGCCCTCCCCCACCTGCTTCCCTCTCACGGGCTGCGCGGCACTCACGCTCAGTCTGCTCTCGCACATGCCAGGAGAGGCACGGCAGCACGGACAGCAGACACAACCAGCACCCACATCCAAACTGCGCACACACGAGACACGCACGTGTCATGCAGAGACACCCACTCAGAGACACACCCCTGTGTATGCTCAGCAAGCCTGGCTGGGGAAGGTGGGCAGGGTTGGGTGTGTGTGCTGGGGCAGCTCCTGTTCTGGAAGCATTTCCCACCTGTCTGTGGCTGGCCCTGCCCGAGTTTCAGCTCTGCCAGCTTCTAGCTCTGTAACCTTGGCAAGTCACTGAGCCTCAGCTTCCTCATCTGGAAAGTGGGTATAAACATATAATAACCAACCTCTTGCGTAGCCCCCAGGCCCAGCACGCGGTAGGTGTTCAGTAAGTGGAGACTGTTGCTGTTGTCTCAGGCCAGGGGCTTAGTTGACAGATGGTCACTCACTCATTGCAGCCTAGAATATGGTGAGCGCACCATATTCATGGGCTGTCGTTTTTGTGTCTATTTCAGGGGGCGACCTGGGGTCTGGACCTCACCTGGGGGAACCCAGGATGTGGGCTTCTGTGTCCAGACTGGTGAGGACAGCGCCAAGCCCCTGGTGAAGGCAGGGCTCAGCTAGATAGTCTTTGATATTAAACAGTGAGCAGCCACTTGGCTAGAGCCTGGACTAGGATCTTGGCAATTTAATACCATTGCATTATTGAGCCCCAACTGCAAATGCCAGAGGCTCTTGCAATCGTATTTTAGACTTGCAAAGATCTCAAAGCACAAATCCCAGAATCTTGGAATTGTAAAGAGGCCTTGGAGACATCTGCTCCAGCTGCCTCACTCTGAGACAGAATCCCAGGAGCCTGAAGCCTCAAAGTGGGACAAGAGCTTTGAGTTCATTCCAGTCCAGTTCTACAGGAAGAAACTGAGGCCCAGAGAGGGTGAGTAACTGGTGCAAGGCTGCACAGCCCCAAGGCAGCATTGAAACCAGACACCAGCCCTGGCTTCACCACAGGCTTAGACTCGGCCCCTCTGTGCAGGCCTGGAGGAAGGAGGGGAGGCAGAGGAGGAAACATGTGGACCAAAGCAAGGATTTTTCTGGAGAACTGTTTTCAAAAAAATCAAACCAAAAAGAAAAATGGGAGAAGGATGCTGGCTTCCCTTATTTTCTGCCTGTCTTCCTCTGGGCACTCGCTCTCCACAGCTCTCAGCCGCTCCAGCTCTGCTCACAAGCTGCTTCCAGCCGCCCACAGGCTTCCTAAAATGGTCTCTGCAAGCTAATTCCAGAGGGTGAATGGCAGAGAGCGCGCCTGCGGGGAGGGGGCTCCTTAGCTGGCGCAGGCGCGGGTCTCCACGTCAGCGTGGGGCTGGCTGCCCCCCAGTGCCAGCCCCTCCCCTGGTGCTTCAGTGGCCCCCCAGCCTGCAGGGGAGTACGGGGGCTAGCTCCCACCTCTCGCTGCCTGACCTCTCAGAATAGGTTATTTCTTCTTAAAAAATTAAATTTAAAAATTATGTAATAATACATATTTATTGTAAAATAAACAGGAAGATATAAGGAAGGAAATTAAGATCACCTGTAATCAACTCCGCTAAATGAACCAACCATTGACATCTAAACATATATCCTTCCAGACTTTGGACCAAACACATGTTACAGAGAGAGGGGCTGACTTAGTACATAATGTTCCAAAACCTGTTTTTTTCTTCTAACCACATATTCACAAACATCTTTCCTAGTCAACAGTTGCGCTTCTACACGACTTTTTAGTGGCTGCACAGTTTCCTGCATATGACTACTCCATACTTTATTCCATCAGTCCTGAAGGCTAAAAATTTTAGTTCGTGTCCATTTTTCCCCTCTGAGAAAATATGTATTGTTTATTTTCGTAGTTACATCTTTGTGATCATCTTAATTATTTTCCGAGGATAACTTCCTGGAATTGGAATTACTGGTCAAAGGGTATATATTTTTTTAAAAAGATAAAACGTAAAATTATAATTCTATTTTTTATAATTCTATTTTCTATTACATGTAATAAACGTGTAATAATTATATATGAAGCAAAATTAGGCCAGGTGCAATGGCTCATGCCTATAATTCCAACACTTTGGGAGGCTGACGCAGGAAAGTTGCTGGAGGCCAGGCGTTCAAGACCAGCCTGGGAGACATAGCAAAATCCTGTCTCTATAAAAATAAAAACAAAAAATTAGCCGGGCGTGGGTGGCACGTGCCTGTGGTCCTAGCTACTCAAGAGGCTGAGCAGGAGGATCACTTGAGCCCAGGAATTTGAGGTTACAGTGAGCTATGATAGCACCACTGCACCCCAGCCTGGGAGACAAAGTGAGACCCTGTCTAAATAAGTAAATTTAAAAATTAAAAAAGACAGATAAGGAAAAATAAGGAAAAAAGTCCCATAAGTTTCCCCCAATCCTACTACCAAGACACTGTTAAGAATTTTCCTGTAAGATATCAGGCTTTTTCATACATTCATGTGTGTGTGTGTGTGTATGTATGTGTATGTGTGTGTGTGTGTATGTGTGTGTGTATGTGTGTGTGTATGTGTGTGTGTATGTGTGTGTATGTGTGTATGTGTGTATGTGTGTGTATGTGTGTGTATGTGTGTGTATGTGTGTATGTGTGTGTATGTATGTGTGTGTATGTGTGTGTATGTGTGTATGTGTGTGTATGTGTGTGTATGTGTGTATGTGTGTGTATGTATGTGTGTGTGTGTGTATGTGTGTGTGTGTGTGTGTGTACACATGTAATGGGATTACACTATACATGATGTTTAGTAAATCTTTGACCATTTGTTCATGTCAATCAATTTATATCCACAACATGACTTTTATGGGTCACATAATGTTTCGTCATATATTTACACCTTGGCATATAACCACTCCCCCATTCTTGGGGACTAGATCTCTGATTTCGTGCCAATGTAAATAGCTCCGTAATGAACATGCTGGGAGAAGTTTCTTTGCTTGTTGCCCACATCTGCTCTTAGGCTGTACAGCAGTGGAATCACTGGTCGGGGGTTCCTGTCATTGACATCGCATCATGTCTGACTGTGAGTCTAAGCACCGAGCTGCCATGGAGGCTCCACCATGCTCCACTGATGTCTACAGAGGAGGACCCGCGTCTGTAAGACTAGGTGGCAGCTTGTGCTGGTCTCCCGGCTAATTGTTTAGAGAAAGGCCTTGGCCTTGAATAGCGCCTTTGCCCAGGAAGGCTCATCTGTGCTTCTGGCTCCTCTCAGGAAGCCGGGCTCAAAACTCAGCATCCAGAAGCCATGAACACACAGCCAGCTGCTGTTGGCTCTCCCCAGCCCACTGCCTGAATACCCTGGACATACCATGCGCCTTCCTCGTGCCTCCAAATCCCCACTCACCTGAGACCACAGGCAGCTGGAGAATGAATGTGACATGTAACCATGTCTTCATTGTTGTGAGGAGGAGAAAGGTGCAGCCCGGGCATTGCCAGAGCAGCCGGGCTCCTAGAGGAGAGGAGGTGTGAGCCCCGGCTGCTGCGGGGCTGGGAGGCACATGCGGGGCTGAGCTCCAGGGCTAGCAAGGGTCGGTCTGGGGAGGACAGGGTGGGGTGGCCGACTAACTCAACCGAGGGGCCCAGAGTGCGAAGGGCCAGAAGAGCAATGGGAAGAGGAAGCCCAGAGCAGGGAAGCGGGGGCCTGCGGAGCCTCCTAGGGTGCTGGTGGCTGGGTCTGCCCCAAGACTCCCCATCCTTCGTCTCCCTGCTCTGCTGTCTGCGATCTCACTCCGTTCCGACTTGGGAGAAGAAAGATCCATCTGGGGAAAAGGCAAACTTAGACCTAATGTGAGAGGGAGGGGGGAGGGGGGAATAGAGCGAGAGACGAAGAAGATAGGCGCCTACCCTAGAGAGGCGGCCGTGCCATCCAGCCCTGGTGGCTGATCGACACAGGTGTCTAAGCGAAGACCTTCCCAGGACTCAGCTCAGAAGTGTCTGCGACAGACCTCCAAGCTCGGGGAGCAGGTTTTCAGGCAGCTCCAGATCATCCCTCCGCAGTACACAGCCCTTTGCGGTTTGCCCAGAGCCCTCGCATTCCTGATCTCAAGGACAACCCCAGCTCTAAAACGTGTGTCTGACAGGGAGGAGGCCAAGCAGGTCAGGACAGCAGCTGGAGATGCGGATCCTGCGTTAGGCTCAGGCATTTCTGATTCTCTTAACTCTTGCTCCTCTTTGAATCCCTACGTGTATTGATCCCCGCTAGAGCACGCTTGAGCCAGTCCGCGTTAGAGCTGCCAGGCGAGAGCTCATGCAGCGTGCTCACACCATGGGCAGCTGGCCAGGAGACACCTCCTAGAGAGGAGTTACTCTTGCCCCGCTCAACTAGGTCCCTTTTTGTCACTTGACTCAGGTGTAGTACACCTCTCGGTGGCCTCTGGTCTCTTTCTTTGCCCCACTCTGCTCTGGGGCTGTTGGGGATGGAGTCTTGGGCGGGCCATGGCGTGCTTCCCTCCCGGACACCCACCTGAGTCCAAGCATGATGGGGGGAGGCAAGGAGAGCAGAGACCTGTGAGCCTGGGGGCCACTCCCTTTCCCCCAGGGGGACAGCTTCCGGGAGACTGAGGTCATAGGGGCTTGGGAAAAGAACAAGCACACCCCTGGCCCCTTCCGGTGAGAGGGTGGACAGCAGGGCTCTTGCTTGAATGGTCTAACATCGAAACTATTAATAGCTGACATTTAAGATAAGCGTGCTCAATACGTGCCTGGCACTGTCATAAGTGCTTAAGTGGAGTACTTCACTTACAGTCACAAGAGGTCGGTGCCATTTTATAGACGGAGAAAGTGAGGCACAGGGAAGTTAAGTGGCTGGCTCAAGCTCTCATAGCCAGCAGGCGTCAGAGCGGATTTACAGCCTGTGATCATCACCCCAAGCCAAACTCCAATCAGGCTTTCTGTTGTCCAAGCTCTGCCAAGCCATCCTTGGGCCCCCAGAGCCTTTCTTCCTCTGGCCTGGACTCTGGACTCACAGCCCTCCTGGGTCTGAGAGAGGAAGTCTGAAAGCCACCCCACGCGCCCCAGCAAGAGCATGCTCCCTGAAGGCAGCGCTGCCCGCTCTGTCCCCGGGGCCTAAGTAAGTGCTTGCAGCACAGTAGGTGCTCAGTAAAGGTTTGTGGAATGGATGAACAAGATCGGCCCTGTGCAGCAGGGGCTGGCGTGACAGAGTGTGACAGACATGTAGCGCAGTCAAGAGAGACCTGGAGTCAGGAGCCCCCGTCCGATCCCAGCTCTGTGATGCTGCACAAGTCACTGCGTGCCTCCAAGCTTCGCCTTCCCACCTGCAAAGGGAGATGTCCTAGTGTCCTCCTCCTGTCAGGGCACCGAACAGAGCCCGGTGGAGACTCAGCTGCAGTTATCACTGCTGCCCTTACCCAGGACGCCACCGGTGTTGGACCGTGGGTCTGGCCAACCGTGGTTCTCTCCCCTCTGCCCCACCCAGGGTGCTGCCAGGGGCCTGCAGGGTGCCAGCCTCAACCAGGCCCTCCCCTTCCGCTGAGCCAGGAAAGAGACCCTGTTGATACCTGTTCCCAGCCCCAGCCCGCTGCTATTCTTAGTCCCTCCCCAGATCACTCCTCTCCAGGCATTTTCCCTCCTAAACTGGCTCTGCGTTTCCATAGGAACCAGGGGAGGGTGGAGATGGGGAGAGGGTCCTCCCCCACGGAAAGGAACTTCATTGGGGCTGCTTGGGAGCGGCTGGCGAAGCTTCCCCTACCCGCCTCTCCCC
>VSMD01087603.1:0-87834 GCA_008750895.1 Mirza zaza
GAGTGTCCATTCAAAGAGCCTGGTAGCCCTGGCAGGGAATTAGAATATCCATGGGCTTGTCCCATAAACCCCAGGGGTGCATCTTATTCCTGGCATTTCCTGGTTCATGGGGAAAGATGTTTTCTTTGTCTTCAAAAGAGTCATATGTCCTCTAGAGCTTCTTTTTCTTTTTAGGTACAACAATCATTTGAAACACCAAGTGTCCGAGCCCAGATGCCCACCATTGAACGACTATCCATGACAAGATGCTTCTACCTCTTTCCTGGAAATTGAACACTGTAAGTACGGAGAGTTGCTGTGGGTGGGTGAAATAAATGGGAGAGTATTGCTGGTGGTGAGGTCCAATACCAATGGCAGCTGACTGCTTGGATGGTCAAATTAGTGTTATCCATTAGTTTAGTTTATTGATTTTTGATATTTTTTTATTCTACTTATATGAATTTGGATTTCCCCAAGTGTGTACTAAATTAATTAAGCAATTAATCAATCAAAGAGGTAAGGAAATCCAAGGCAGGCTATGATAAACAATGAAAGACCCATTGTAGTAGTTATTAAAATAGAAATGTACTCAGGCTTCCATTATTATTTATATTGATTTATCTCTCATTCTTTCTCTTTCTTTGTCTCTCTCTCACTTTCTGTCTCTTTCTCTTTGTCTCTCTCTCTCTCTCACCCCTCTCTCTCTTTCTCTCTCTCTCTCTCTCTCTCTCTCACACACACACACACACACACACACACACACACACGAGCTACCAAAGATTGCATCACACCCTGGGAAAAAAAGAGCAGAATAAACAGAGGTGTTGACTGTGGAGAAAGCAGGACTTTGGTTCTCTGAGCACAGGTGTCACATGACTAACATTGAGCTACCATTACCAGACAATATAAAAAAATACCTTGCACTGCAATGTTTATATTGAGGTAGGCCCTGGTTCTCAGACTGTCCTCACACCGTTATCACAGTGTACGTCACAGAGTCTGCTTTTAAGACCCTCAATTACTGCTCAGAAAATCCTTCAGGCTCCCATGTTAACATTTAGCCATTTTTGGATTTGGTCAAAATATTTTAGAATGGGTACATTGAGATTGGACCCAAGGACTACTTTTTTCAATGGTAACTACTTTATATCATACTATATAATAAGCATATTGTCAATTGACTTCTCAGAAACACATTTAAAATTGTATTTTATATCAAATAATAAAATTTATCTCAATACCTCAAATATTTACTCATACACACTCTTCCTCTTGGTTTCTGACAATTTAGTTGCAAAATCACACAGATATTTCACTGAAAATCTTCCAGTGCGTGCCTAATTCATCCCATAAGACCACATTTGGACATTGAAATATTTGTTTGACTAATATTTATCCACACTCACCACGTACTAGGTTCTGTTTTAGATGTTTGGAATATACCAGTGAACAAAATTAAAGGATTCCTTACCCTCAGAAACCTTATATGCAAGTGAATAGAGACAGACTGTGAATACATAAACAGGTAAATATATCATAGGTCAGAAAGTAATACAAATGGGCAGAGTAGGGAGTGAGCCAGTGAACCGAACCACGTGGTGTGGTTCTTATGCAGGAAAAGTGTCCCAGCACAGAATAAAGCAATTGCACAGGCCCTGGGGCAGAAAAGTGCTAAACATGTTCAAGGAACTACAATGAGACATTGTGAGTGAATGAGAATTGCAGTGGGGAAAACGGCAGAGACAAATTTCAGTGAAATGGGGATGCGGCTAATCCCATGGGCCTTGGTGATAACATAGTAAATCTTTTAAAATTTTCATCTGGAGTGAGTTGAGAAATGCTTAAAATGCTTTTGAACAGAGAAGTAACAAACTCTAACTTAGGTTTTACAAAGATTACCATGAGTATGTTTTGGTGAATAGCCTACATAGGTCATAAATGGAAGTCAAGGGAAACAACAAGAGGTCATGGGAGAGGATGAAAGAACAATCATGATAAGAGATGGATGAAGGCTGCAAGGAATATCTATTTTGACCTTCTATTTTTTTTCTTTTTCCTGCAGGAAACCACAGGCAGCCCAGCCCTCCTTTATAAACTTCAGGAAGCACCTTTGCCAGTACATTGTACAACACATGCATTTAACCTTTTATTTTCTGATAAGTTTTCTAATAAGAAGTCTGCTCTTATTCTTATCTTTTTTCCTCTGACTACAGGGTGCCATTTGCTCTGGCTATTTTAAAAGTTTCTCATCACTGGATTTAAGGACATTAATTATGATATGTCTTGTATAATTTTCTTAATTTTGCTTGTGCTTGGGGTTCATTGAGATTCTTGGATCTCTATGTTTACAGTTTTCATCAATTTTTTGAAAGCAAACCATTTTTTTTAAAAAAATGGCTTCTATTGCTATATCGTTAATATTTTCCTATGTAATGTTTAAATGACTTGTATTATTACTTTTTTTCAACAAAGGCATGTTCGATTTGTGAACCTACATGAAAGTGTGTACTTCTTCTGATTTGTACACTTTTCTATACATGTGTTAAGCTGAGATAAAATTTCCAAAAATGTTGCCAAGAGAAATTCTTGGGCAGTAAGATTACAGCTCATTTGTTTTCTTTCTATTTTCCTGTATTAAACTAATGAATGTTATAAAAATAAATGAAGGATTTTTTTTTAAATACTTTTAATTTTAGTATTACTTTTAATTTCAGTATATTTTTTATTTCAGACATTGCTTTCAATTCTAGAAGTCTGAATTAGATCTTTCCAATATATTCTACTTCCCTGCTCAACATGTTTGATTTATCTTCTGTAATTTATGGGATAACGTTTAATAACTATTTTGCTGGTTTATCTATTAATTCTATCCTCTGTATTTTTTTCAGTGTCAGTGTCAATTGATTAATTCATCTTCTCATATGTATTGTATTTTCTTGTTTCTTTTCATACCTGGCAATTTTGTATTGGATGCCAGCCACTGCTAATTTTACCTTCTTGTCCTTACCTTGGGCACAGATATTTTTGTATTTCCACATATATCCTTGAGCAGTTAATTTATCTGGAAATAATTGATCCTTCTGGTTTCATTTTTAAGATTGTTTCAGGCAGGACCAGAGAAGCTTTTAGTGTGCAGTTAATTTCACCTCACTTATGAAGCAATCTCTTTCTTTATACCGTACCCATGTGCCCAGTGTTTCATAAATTATGTTTCTGCTCTGCCTGATGGCACTATTCCTGGCTCAGTGTGAGCTCTCCTTACTGTTTCCTCTAATTCTTTTGGCTGTATTTTTTTTTTTCCTGGTCTCTTGTGGTTACCTCATAAGTATGCATGACAAGTACTTAGCTGACGATTTAGGGGAACTTTAAGTTTCCAGAT
Source organism: Mirza zaza (assembly GCA_008750895.1). NCBI lineage: Eukaryota > Metazoa > Chordata > Mammalia > Primates > Cheirogaleidae > Mirza > Mirza zaza. The sequence continues at coordinate 3,359 of VSMD01087603.1, forward strand.
ATTCTCTTTCTCTCTCTCTCTCTTTTTCATCCATTTTCTCTGACACTTTGCCCTGCAAATTCTAGCCAGCTTTTCCTAGCATATTACTAGCATATTACTAGCTCCTAGCATATTACTACCATATTACTAGCATATTACCAGCTCCTTCTTCTAACCTCAGAGAAGCACTAGACTCCGTCCAGATTCTTCATTGCACTGCAGCCTGGAATATCTCTCTAAGCAATAAACTGAAGCAATTCTAGGGCTTACCTCATTTTTTTCTCAACTGTCAGAGACAGATATCCTTCATTGTCTGGTGCAGTATCATAAAAATGGTAGTCTTGTATTTTTTCTGTGTTTCTGTTTGTTTGGGGATGTTTTGTGAAGAATGGTGGGCCATAGCCTGAGCAAGAGCGAGACCCCCATCTCTACTATAAATAGAAAGAAATTAATTGGCCAACTAAAATATATATAGAAAAAATTAACCAGGCATGGTGGCACATGCCTGTAGTCCCAGCTACTCGGGAGGCTGAGGCAGCAGGATTGCTTGAGCCCAGGAGTTTGAGGTTGCTGTGAGCTAGGCTGACGCCATGGCACTCACTCTAGCCTGGGCAACAAAGTGAAACTCTGTCTCAAAAAAAAAAAAAGAATGGTGGGTCATGTCCCTGTTATTCCACATTGGCTCGGAGTCTTTTGCTCTTTTCAATGTTTAATTGCATAGCATGCTGAGAGTCCTTCTATACCATGTCAATAGATACAGCCTTTATCCTATAAAGATCCAGGACCCAGTCAAAAACCGTTAAAAGCATGTTCAGATATATCTTTTAAGCAATAAAAAGTCTTTTGGAATCCACAAATAAGGATTTGAGAATGAGAAATGGAGGTTACAGAGCAAATTAGGGATTTGCTATTTGTTCATAAGGTACATAATTACATAATATTATACATGCTAAATTTATATGCATTGGAGACAGTTTAATAAGAGTGGGAATGGAGAAACTGGAAATGATAAAAGTTGAAGCCAATTTTTAAAAGTTACACAAAATTGCCTTGGCATGTTGACTATATTCATTTGAGTTTTACTGAATGCAAAGGCTTAGTCAAAAACTTGTATGGGAAAGATTTTGGAAGGTGATTCAGCCATCTTCCCTTACTCCTTCTATTCCTCAATAATTGGCTTATTTCTGTTCTATATTTTGAAATAAAGAATATCTTAAGAATGCTAGAAAAATCTACCTAGGTTAGACTGTCATGTTCAAAGTTAGAATCATGTCTATTGCATAAGATAAGTGGTACTCATCCTCAGTTTGGAGATGTATTCTGTCAAGCTAATTTGAAGATCTGATTCAAATAAAGAATATGATGTTTTTTTTTTTTTTTTTCAGAGTCAGGATAGTTAGTGGTTAAGAGTGTGAATCTTGGAATGTTTCTGCCTAAATTCAAAACTGGGCTCTTTCATACTAGCTATGTGAACTCAGACCTGCTACTTAATTCCTGTTTATTTCATTTTCCTTACTTGTTAATTGGAGATGACATGACTACTATCTCATAGGATTATTGGCAAGATTAAATGATTTAAAGCATGTATAACACTTAGAAAAATATTTACATAGTAATCCTGTAAAAATATCTGGCTATTCTTATTTTGTTAGCTGCAAAGTAATTAATTTCTCCTAGATAAACCTGCTAATGCTTTAATGCTACCATGATTATTTTATTTTCATCTGCTATATACCTAATTAACTTACATTTATATAGAGAAAGATCATGGCCATAATAACTATTCAACAATAATCCCAGGAAGACTTTGTGATTAACACAGATGGAGCCAAGTTCTTTCCAAATAATATATGCTCTCATCTGAACCTTTGTAACTTTAGGCAGTATTATCTGTGAAATAGTATTCACATAAAAGGCTATCTAATAGTCACAAATAATCATTTCATTAAGCACATTTTAAAAGAGCAAAATGCATTATTTTCTTCTTAAATTTTACAGTAACTTTATTAAAAATAAGAAAGAAAATATTATATTTGAGTCTTCTTGTTTAGCACTATATGAAAAATGGTTTCTACGTAGCATCTTCAGGCTAAACATAGCAAACATTTTAAGGTCTAGGCATGATCATGGTTCAGCGATAATGATGATCAAAGACTAGCAGTCTCTTGAATTCTGTTATAGTATTTTCTGAAATGTCTCTCTGCTGTTGTTGAATTTAAAACCAGTAACTGGAAAGAAACATATTTCCTATGTGTTTAATATACATGAAGAAAAAAATTAAAATGCACCATGAGGCATTATTGCTTTAGAAATCTGCTCCTCAAAATTAAAATTAATCATACAGAAACAAATAAAAATTTAACTATTTTAATGCATGTTCTTAGAGAAAGAAACTAGAACACCAACCTCCAAAGCACAGTAATTCAAAGATTTTTTTAGGTATTCTAAATTTTTATAGACATGCTGATAGCAATCATTTTAAATTATAGAGACTAAAGTTTACCCTATCTTTTTAAACAATTTAACACAGAGGCATTACTTGGATAGCTTTATTTGAATGTACATTTTTACTCACTATTTATGAATCTTTCATAGCATGTCCTTTGACATTTGGCATAATCCCTATTAGGACTTTTTATTATCATGCTCTTGAATTTTTTACTATTCAATAGACATAAATGTAAATTTTGATGACACTTTGATTGTTTTAATGTATGGTAATATTATAGGATTGAATGCATTTGGAGATCTCTTTCAGAAATTCTAATGGTAACTATGTAGATTCTCAGTCAGGGCATCTTGCTAGCTCCTAGATTTCTTAGCACACACAATCCTTTAATTACATACTGTGGTTTGATGTTAACATCCATTACTTATCTTAATATGAGAAAAAGCTTTATAAGTGTAAAGCAAAGCCATAATCAACAAATGAAAATTCATTCGATTTCACTGAAGAAAATTAGAAAATTCTAAAGTTCATAAAATATCACAACATATTAAAAGAATAAAAACAAATAGCAATAACATATTTATACCAAATATTACACTGAAATGGTGAATACAGTTTAAAAGTAAAGAACTTTAACAAAGCAATGAAAAAGAAAATTCCAATAGTTTTAAAATATCTTAAAAATGAATGTGTAATTACGGATAAATAAATAAACATATTCAATTAATGTAAAGAGAAATTCAAATCAATTTTGGAATAGCAGTAATTCTCGAAGTAACACCAAAATCATTTTTACCATTTAAGTTCTTACCATATGCCAAGCATTGTGTTAAATTAAACTAGCAAGTATAGGAGGTGAGTTTTATTGTAAAACCTACTTTATAGATGAGGAAATAGGGGCATGAAAAGACAATTAAATTGTCTACATTTACTTAGAGTTGATTCACAATTTTAGGGCTGATCAATTCTAATAAACATGTTCTAAAACCACTTTGCTAAGGAAATATAATTTAGCATCATGATGAGATGTCTTTTAAAAAATGTTTTCTTGAACATTAGCAAAGAATAAAGAATTGAAAGTGCTCATAATTGGCAAAAATATATTTTGAAATAGACTTTTTTTTTACACTGTCAGGTGGAACTGTAAAGTGGTAAAAACTTTTGGAGTGGTTTCAATGATCAAATAACTATATTATTTGTACTATAAATTATAATCAGAAAATTTCATAGATTAATCTAGAATTGTATTTATTATAGTATTGCTGATTAAATAAAAACGTTAAAAACCAAATAAACTTTGAAAATTGGAAATTTATTAAGTATAGTATTATGGGATAACCATACAATGAATGCTGTTAATGTATTCAAATTTATGTTTTACAGAAAAAATTTTACTTCATGGAAAAGTTTTAGTATGTTTTTAACAGAACAGTAATTATAAAATGTAAACTGAATTATACAACTATACACACATGATATATATGTATGATGAATAAACTGGAAGATACCTTCAAATTTAATTGTGGTTATCTCTGGCTATCTATGAAATGTGGCATTAAGAACAAGTTTTACTTTTATTCTGCCTTTCTGTGTCTGCCAAGTTTCCAAATAAAAAAAAAATATTTTTTAAATTCCTAAAGAAGTTGTGTCAAATAAGTTTCATTTAAATCATTAAACTAGTACATAAATTTTAAAATTACACATATTCATTTATATCAAGGTAATTATTAGAATAAAGAAACTTTTTTACTCTTCGTCATAACTTATTTAACCCTGTTTTTTAAAATTCAACTTCCTCGAAACATTACAAAAGTTGTAATGACATCAGTGTTAATGAACCATGCTTCTAAGACATTGCATCTCGCAGATCTCTCAAAGAAAAGCAAGGCATGCTGACCCTCATTCTGTTTCTAGTTCAGTGAATCTGAGGGACAATCTAATACTATGTACAAAGAGAGAAGACTTCTCTTGGCTTCAGAATAATCTCATATTTTGTGACACTTCCATAATCCTGCTGTATTGGAAGCAATGTTCTAATGCTGCAGCTCTGAAACTGTAGAATTTGGCTCAGTCATAAAACAGAGCCTACTGTATGTTTGGAGAGATGCACAGTTGGGATCACAGATGGAAAATATTGTAGTTTTGAGGTGATTTCACAAAAATTTTGTGAATCTGAGCCTGTACTTTGAAGCTTGTCTTGCTTACCTCTGTTTCCTTCTCAGAGACATATTCTCATTATATTTCCTTTTTGCTTAGCCCTGAAGGTTTTACATGAGATACTGTATTTGCTATGTGTTTATAGGTTTTTAATGTATCTATTCTTTTGGGAAAAGCAATCATTTAAGGGCACCATTTTCTATAATACATTTTGATAGCATTATACTTAAAATACCTTCATACTAATTGGTTGATTCGAACAAGTATGTGAAATAAATAGTGCAGTAGTAACTGTCAGTTACAGGAAAGTTTTAAAAATCTAGGTGAGAGTATACAGTTTGTCAAAGGATGCGGTAAAAGGCTTCATCTAGGAGTAGGTCAGGTAGATAGCTGTTTTACAGTACCATGTGAAGAATATTACCTTGAGGTTTAGTTCCAGTGTCTCTCTCTTACCAAGATGATCTAGGTATCCTTATAAAAATTATGCTGCATACTTACAATGGGTGAATTTTATGAGATATAAATTTCACCTCAATACACCTGTTTTTATAAAAAAATACTGTTAATTGCCATTGGGTATTTTTTTAGGCGAATATGTGTTTGAGAAGGAAGAATACATTAGTTTAGAGAACAGAAATTGACAACTTATTTATGCTCTGATTCCAGAAAAAGGAGAGAAATACTTAACGGCTAGAGTTGTGTTGTAGCTCTATTTGTGTTGCTCCCTGCTTTTTACCCAGGGCAAACCGTTCCCTGCAAGGACATACTGCCTTGAAAATTAGGTTCTCACACTGCTACATGCCACTAAGAGTAAAAACTGTTGATTTATACCTATTTTGAGCAGCTGTAGCAGCTATTTTATTCAATACCAAGCCCCACAGTCAATCATATATACTGAAAGTGAAGCCTATATAACTCATTGAGATACAGTATGAGCCAACTCCTTGTAAGCTGCCAGAGCTTACAAACAACTAAATGGCTGTCATTTTTGAATGGCCCTATATCATAAATGCATATTTTGCTTTCATATAGAGGCAATCTAGGTACTTTGCAATTTAAAAAAAAAAATTATAATAGTGGAGAATGGAGGACCTTTTTGAAGTCTCCAATTTAAAGGTAGAGGCATACATATATTAGGAAAAAAGAGCATATTTAAGAAAATATTGGCAGGAATTCCATATTAGCAGAGGAAAAGGATGAGAAGGAGGAAGAGGTCATCTGATGGACAGCCAATTGAATTGAAATTCTATTTAATTCAATAACTACAGCCTATATTTTTTCTAAGTTAAAGACATATATAATCATTAAAACAATTTTTGTGCCAATTATCAAGGAAATTGTAGACTATTAGAGGATCTGATTCTACCAACTAATCCTCATTGATTTCTTATTCTATAGCATTAGATATCATGATACATGCTGCAAACATGTCAGAAATCTGACTTAGGTTCCTGCCATTTTGTAAAATCTTGGTGGGAGCTCAGTTAGTTAAAATCTGTTGAAAAAGTTGGACAATCCAAGGTTTCTTAAATGGTTAAGGATGGAAGTCCTAAAGGGATATAAGACTCAGGGTAGAAAATCAGTGCAGGTTAGAGAGTATGTAGTTTAAGCCAATTCTTAAAGGATAGGCTATATTTGTATAGGAGGACAGAAGATAGAAGATTGATTGGCTAGAAGATCTTTAATGTAAGAAAGGTCAATCTATGTTTGAGGTCCTATAATCATTCTCTTGAATTTTGTCTGAACCTCATTTCATATAGCATTTATTGATATCTATAATCTGCTATTTCAATATCTAGCATTACTCGTAGTTTTTCTTACAATCTTTAAGACTCTCTCAGTAAGAATATCCTTTTTCTATTGAAAAGATGATGTAATATCAACTAAAAATTAAATAATGACAAACCCATAATACCACTATTTTAATATCACATTATACATTTAAAAATATTATCTTTTAGTGTTTCTGTGTAGAGTTTCCTGTGGTATTTTTCAGGAAATTTATTTTTTTTTTTCAATATTAAATGTCAAGAAAAATATTAGTTGAGAAGTCAGGAAAGTGATTGTTCTTTGAGAATTAAATCTTAAAAATCAACACAGAGATTATACTGATTTGGAGGAAGCAAAGCTGAAATATAGAGCTTCAGGTTAAGGTTGCCATTTCCGGGAGCAGGCAGGAAAGAGACGATCATGATCTCATTGGTTAGTCTTACCTGTCACTGTTGTTGTGGATAAGAGTGTGTTTATGGTCCTACCTTCAGCTAACCATGAGCCATTCTTGCAAATAAGGTGATTATTAAATAACAAGTTTAAGAAGCAAAATAATACCTTAAAATAGCAATTTCAACACACTAAACTGTGTAATGCTATTAAACTTGCTAGATGATCCTGATGTTACATTATTCAAATGCTATCCAATAAGGATCATTGATACATTTTAGTATTTGAGTAGTCCCCTTATACCTCAGTTCCTTGTAAATATTCTGACACTTAAATTTCTTATGTATTGAACATTTTAAAAAGATATCCATAATAATTTGTAAAGAGTTGAAAGTATTTTCAGAATTACATGATTTCAGAAATTCCCAACAATTCTTGAGGATTCTAATTTCTTTTTCCCAAATCTTGAAGACTTGTATCTGGAGGGATGGAGAAGATTTGGAAACATTACATCTTTGAAGCTTAGCTCACAGGAAACATTGTAAATAACAAAATTTTAAAAGTTTATTCATGCCACAGTTTCTAACAATATTTTCCTGTGCATCATGGTATTATTCTTGGAATGTAATATTTGTCTCTGACTCAATTTGAGTTCATTTTTGTAATTTAGCAAATTTCTAATCTGTTTCTACAAAAAAGCAAATATGAGGGTGGATTAAATTTTTGTTTCACTGCATTTTATATATTGTTCCACTGCCCACATATTACCATAAACAACTTCTATTATATAAGCTTCCCTTTCTAAAAGCAATGTGAAGATTTAAGGAATAATTTAATTTACCACGGGAAATCTGAATTTTAATCCAAGTATTTTAGGGTTATTTATTCTCATTGTATGTTTTTCAATGGTCTATATGGAAATTTCAACATTCTCAAATTCACACACTATAAGCAGTAGCTTCAAAAAATGGTCAAAAGAAAGAACTCTTAAGAATTCTAATAAGCAGGATGCATTTTGATAAGAGTACAAAAATGATTTATCACTCAAATCAGGCCACATTTAATATCCTTGCTTATCTTGTGGAAATTGACACACCACTTTTTTTCATATTTTATTCTTCAAAACCCCCGAAGCAATCTGTTTTCAGATAAAGGTCAAGGAGGAAGAATGCCGCCATCAGCATCATTCTGATTTCAAATCTAAAATTACATCTTCCCTGGATTCTAGAACATTTTCACTAATAAAATGTTTCATCTAGTGAATTTTCTCTGATTCCATGGTTACATTTTCAATGAATACTGGGAAATTTAAGGAATCATGAGTCTCCGGTGACATAAAATGGTAATTAAATGTGTATTTTTATCTTAAAGAAAAGTTCCTTAAAAGATATCAGCTTTTTGACTATATTAAAAAGAGACAAAGAAAGAGAACTTTTATAAGAATTTAATAAAATATTATAAAAAATTCAGTAAAGTCAACATGACTTATTGATTTACCAATAAATCACATGACTATTTCCACATGATTGACATGTTGCTTTCCAGATATTTAAAACTAATAACTCGAGTAAAGACTGCACAAACAACTCTTTTCCATGTATGTTGTGCAAAGCAGAGCACATAAATCTCTATAAAATAAGGCTTTAGTATTTGTTAGAAATCCACAGAGTAAGGAACCAGGTGCAGACGTGGGCTAGGCAATTGCTCAGTCTGCCATGGAGGGGAGGTGGGGATCAAAGTTATGGTGCCATTTATCTCAAATATCCACATGTGATTCCTAACATAACAGGTAAATGCAAACTCACCTGCTTCCTGCTTAGAAAGATAAACACACCTAAAACAACAACCCTGCTCAGCAGTGCTGAACATATTTTTCTGAAGATGTTTGCAATGTGCAAGAACTGGCTGCAAGGTACAACTATGGACCCCAACCATCAAACTCAAAATTAGCCAGAGTGTCCTGAAGCCAGAAAGAACAGTCAGAGGATAATGTGAAATGAAAGAGTGGGTTTTATAGGGCTATTTACTATGAATAGTGATTTATTTTATTGCCTAATTTTAAAAGTAATACCAAGAAGCAGCACAGAGCAATCATAAACAGAAGATGTTACAAATAAGCTAAAATGGTAGGTGCCTGCAGAAAAGAAAATTTTTTCAGTTGCTTTTTAGATGTTCCAAATTGTCCAAAAAACTAGATTAAGGTGCTCCTTCTACTTGCCCAGGCAGAGAAGTATTCAGAGTCCTCTGCAATTTTTTACTCTCATGACACTTAGCTCAAATATCCCCTTTACTTAGCAAAAACATGGTTCTGCTGTACCTCTACCTCTTCACACCCGTTCTTTATAATTTCGGAAGTGAGAATTAGCTTATTTAAGAACTACATCTTGCCTTCTATGAGATTGTAAGATTAAGGAAAGATGTTCCCATCTCCCTGCCAAAGCCAACAGTGGTTAGAAGTTTAGCCTGGGGATCTTGACCAAATTACACAATTTCTCTATTCCTGAGTTTCCGCATTTATAAAATCATGGTAGTACAACTAATTTATTTAGGTTTTATGAATATTTATTAAGATAAACTTTGCAAAGCATTTATAATATATAGTCCATAGTAAACACTCAATACACATTTAACAGCTACCGTTGTAGTGTTGTTGCTGTTCTTATTGCCCTCAAATAATGGGTGCATGTTAACAGTGGTAGACTGGAGATAAGAACCCATGCTATAAATGCACCTAGGTCTTGTATTTAGATATTCATTTCTGTATTTCTATCAGTTAGTGTTCATCATAAGCCCTGGGTTCTCAATAGGTCTTTTTTAACAGAATACAACTTTGCTGATGAACGTAAAGATACAATTCAGATGGAAGGCATTTTAGGCCAGTCTAAAAGAGGAGGAAGTTGACAGATTCAAAATTACAACAAATAAAGTGGTATCTAAGATGTGTCTCTGGGAGTGGGCCATGAATTTTTCAGCAGCTCTGGCAAGTGGATGAGTGAGTCTGAGATCTGCTATTCCACCTTTTAGAGCCTGATTTTTTTTCCCCCATGAGTAGCTCCCACCGATGGTGGAGGAAGTGGAATCAGAAGAGCGAGGACAATATTCAAGCAGCTTGAAGAGTTCCAAATTAAAGACAGTGAAATGTCCATGACTGAAGATGCTCAAGCTTGTTTTTCTCATATTTTGGGCCATTTGGTTATCTATTACTGTCAGCGATAGAGGCTAAGATGTACATTTTCTCATCTTTGTGGCCAAGAACGAAGAAGTACCTCTTTTCTTGTGGATGAGAAATTGCTACTGATTCTAGAAGAAAGACTCCAGGCAAGTTAGTCGTCTTTTCTATGCTACAGGCAATAACCAGGCAGGAAAATGTGCATTTGCTGAAATTATTTGCACTAGACACTAGGTGCTGGACTATCAAAAGGACATCAGACCAATCCATGCATCTGCTCGTAATTCCTGGCTTCTCCGCTTCTACTCTGTAATCCTGGGAAAGTTACCTCTCTGGGCTACAATTTGCTTTTGTGTAAAATGAGAATAGCAATAGTATCTCTCCCACCAGATTATTATGGAGATTAAGTGAGTAATTCTTGTAAAACATTAGAATAGTGGTTGGCCTGTATAAGCATTCATTAAGTAATAGCAAATAGAATTGGCTTTTAATCTCCTCAAGAAAATTATTTCTAGTGATTTGATTATTAAATATTATAAATTGAGCAATTACATAGGTCCCTCACTTTATTTAAATTCAGAACTACTAGTCAGCCAATCTTGTACCCAAGTCCTAATTTAGCACCTAGTAAAATCTGGCCCTCTACCTTGATTTGCACATAAGTTTGAGGATCTGTGCCGGGAGCCGGGGTGGAGAAGTTCTCAATTTCTTCCACATCTCCCTTCTCCCCTAAAACAAATGACTTGGGTAATTCAGCCCAACAGAAGAGGAGGATTTAGCATTATAGATGGCTATTGATTAATTATAATCTACCACAATGTCCTTTTAGTAACTCTTGAGAGAATCACAGAAACACAGACTCACAAAGTTGAACGGGGTTTTCTGTTCACCTAGTTCAAAATTCGCATTTACACTTGATGAAATGTGTCTTCGTTTGGACTCCCTGCCCAAACTACTCCCTTCCTCTTCACTTTGAAGGGGAGAGTCTGAAAGGGGCATCCAGGTCCTTAGCCATCATTTGCCTAATTCGGGGGCCAGATTTTACTAGGTGCTAAATTAGGACTTTGGTACAAGATTGGCTGACTGGTATTTTTGAATTTAAATAAAGTGAGAGACCTATGTAATTGCCCAATTTATAATATTTAATATTCAAATTACCGGGAAGTAATTTTCCTTAAGAAATTAAAAGCTAATTCTACTTGCTCCCATGTACTTGCCCTGGGAGTAAGAGTGTTAAGGGCAACTCAGAATGAGGGCCTTGATGAATGTGCTTTGCCAAGTGCATGATGCTTCATCTAACTCACCCCAGCCATTGTATAATCATCACGTCCCTAGGTACAGTTTTAGCACCATAAATCTATATGAAGCTTCTTTTGGTTCCAAAAAACAATACAATTAATGTAGACATGAATCTTTTATTGATCTTGAATTTTCTTGCATTTATAAATTTGTGACCTGGCCTTAAAGTTTCCTAGACCTTACAATATTCATATTGATATCTATAAATACTTATATTGGTTTGGTTTATGAATAATTGAGCCTCACATATGGCAATGTTGAGGTTTTTTTTTTTTTTTTCGTTCAGATTTAATATAATAACAAAGAAAAAATAACTAGGCATATTGTGTATTTAATCCCCAAATAGATGACAAAAGTCTAATCCATGCAGAGTGACCATGCACACCAGCATTAGCAGAAAGCCTCTGGTACACACAAGACAGGCCTCTAGCCAGAGGAAATGTGGTGGCCCAGATAGTGCAAATGACAACTTTGGCCTGAGGTAAACAGGGAGCATACTGTTACACTTCAAAACACAGACAAGAGTTTATCAAGTGCTGTGGCATTTTTCTAAAGAGTACTCATGCAGTTTTAGGATACCATGACTTTTCAGAATAAGGATGCTGTATTCCAATAACATCACTGTAGAAAAGAAAGAAAGGTTATAGCTTTACATGCCTAAGAAATAGGAATGGGGAATGTTGCTATTGTCTTGTCTTAAGTACTGAATATAGTATGTTTTTACATTGCCAAAAAAATAAAACAACACATGCATGTGTATGCTTACAACATACTTTTTAATAGCAACTCAACATATGTCAGATATTATTTGAAAGCTTCCTTTAATCTGCAATAAAAAGTGATAACAGGGTTTTCAAGATTAATATGCTAAACAATTGAAATAATGAAGCAGAGCACACAAAACCCCTTTATGGTGGTTATTCGAGAGATAGAGTTCAAATGGATATTTCCCTTTTTTTTTTTTTTTACTGTATGTGTAAAAGTTTTATTTTTCTGGCATTAATTCTTCTTGTTTAAATACTGTTTAAATAAATCAATTTGTAAGGCTAATGGCTACCATCTTAAGACCACTGTATTAACAGATATTAAGAACAGAGATGGTCCAAGATAAATAAGGATTTGTTGATATATATAGCCTTATGAAATACAGACAAGCAGATATTTACATTGCATTGCTACAAGCCTCAGGTGCAGAATAATGCTTTATTTCCCCTCAACTACAAAAACATATACTCTTTTTGTATGGTGTATTGATTTTTTATTGAAAAATAAAATTGTATCTATTTATCATATACACGTTGTTCTGAAATATGTATACATTGTGAAATGGCTAAATCAAGCTAATTAACATATGCATTACTTCACATACTTATCATTTTTTGTGGTTAGGACATTTAAAATCTACTCTCTTAGCAATTTTCAGGAATGCAATTTGTTGTTATTAACTACACCCATCATGTTGTATGATAGATAGATCTACTGAACTTATTCTTTCTGTCTAACTGAAGTTTTGTATCTTTTAACCAAGATCTCTCCAACACCACCGTCTACTTCTCCCTAACCACTGGTAACCACCAGTCTACTCTCCTTGAGTTCAACTTTTTAAATTTCCACATGTAAATGAGATCATATGATGTTTGTCTTTCTGTGCCTGGCTTATTCACTTATTCAAGTTCTCTAGTGAAATAGCTGTGTCTTTCTTGGTGTCTGCAAGCAATACTGCAAAGAACCGTTATGAATAAATAGGTTGTAAAGAAATAGTACACTTGACAAGAACATCCTGACCTCACAATTCTCAAGTTTTTATGAGAAGTATGTCTCAACCACAGCTGCCAACCACATTAGAATAATCAGAAAAGATTTTTTTTTAAATACCCACAACCCAACAGAACGTAATTTTCATCTTGTGAAATACTGGAAAACAAGATACTCAGAAAGTGAGAAGATCTGACTTCTTTTTTTTCATTTTTTTTATGTTTGTATAGGATTTTCTTTTCGTTTTTTTTAATTTCAGGATATTATGAGTGTACAAACATTGTGGTTACATGTTATGACTTTGCTACACCTACATGGCTCACCGTGTCCATTATTGTGAATTTACCCACCGCCAATCCACCAACCCACAATGAATATTACTACCGTGTAAGCACCCTAGTGTTGATTGGTTAGTGCCAGTTTGATGGCGAGTACTTGTGGTACTTATTCTTCCATTCTTGTGATACCCTACTTCGGAGGACGGGCTCAAGCTCTATCCGGGAAAATATAAGAGGTGCTAGATCACCGTCATTTTTGTAATTGAGTAGTATTCCACTGTATACATATGCCATATTTTATTAATCCACTCATGGATTGACAGGCACTTGGGTTGTTTCCACATCCTGGCAGTAGTGAATTGTGTTGCCATAAACATTCAAGTGCAGAAGTCTTTATTGTAAAATGTCTTTTGTTCCTTTGGGTAGATGTCTAATAGTGCTAATGCTGGATTGAATGGTATTTCTATTTTTAGCTCTTTGAGGTATCTCCAAATTCTTTTCCACAGAGGTTGCACCAATTTGCAGTCCCACCAGCAGTGTAAGCATGTTCCTATCTCTTCACATCCTTGCCAGTATTTGTTGTTTTAGAGTTTTTTGATAAAGGCCAATCTCACTGGAGTTGGGTGATATCTCACTGTGGTTTTGATTTGCATTTCCCTAATGATTAGAGATGTTGAGCATATGTTTTTATGTTTTCTGGCCATTATTATGTCTTCTTTTGAAAAGCCTCTGTTCATGTCCTTTGGCTATTTATTGACAGGGTTGTTTGATTATTTCTTGTTGATTTTTTTGAGTTCTAGATAAATTATTGTTATCAGTCCTTTATCAAATGTGTAGACAGCAAATATTTTCTCCCATTCTCTAGGCTGTCTATTCACTCTAATGATAGTTTCCTTGGCTGTGCAAAAATATTTTAATTTGATGATATACAATTTATTTATTTTTGTTGCTGTGGTGATGGTTTTGGGGATTTTCTTCATAAATTCTTTGCCAAAGCTGATATCTGAAAAAGTATTCCCTACATTATCTTCCAGGATTTTGAAGGTTTCATGTCTTACCTTTAACTCTGTTACCTATCTTGAATCGATTTTTTTAAGAGGTGGGGACCCAGTTTCGATCTTCTGCATGTAGTTATCCAGTTTTCCCAGCACCGTTTATTGAAAAGAGATTGTTTTCCCCAGTGTATATTTTTGTCTGCTTTGTCAAAAATTAGATGACAATATGCAGATGGTTTCATCTCTGGATTCTCAGTCCTGTTACAAGCTCCATATCTCTGTTCTTATACCAATCCATGATTTTTTAGTTACTATAGCCTTAAAAGTAGAGCTTGAAGTCTAGTAGACCGATACCTTCCAGTTTGTTCTTTTTGCTTAAGATTGCTTTGGCTATACGAGGCCTTCTCTGGTTCCATACAAAGCGTAGAATTATTTTTTCCAGATCTGTAAAGAATGATGATGGTACTTTGATAGGGATTGCATTAATTCTGTAGATCACTTTGGATAGTATGGACATTTTAACAATGTTGATTCTGCCAATGCATGAGCAAGGTAGATTTTTCCATCTGTTTACATCTTCTAAAATTCCTTTTCTTAGCGTTTCATAGTTTTCCCTGCATATGTCTCTCACCTCTTTTATTAAATATATTCTTAGGCTATTGTAAATGTACTGCATTTTTATGTGATTTTCAGCTTGACTGTTATTAGCATATATGAATGACCGTGATTTTTGTGTATCGATTTTGTATCCTGAGATGATACTCAATAAATTTAGCAATTCCAGGAGTCTCTTGGTTGAATCCTTAGGGTTTTCTAGATATAATTCATATCATTAGCAAAGAGTGATAATTTGATCTATTATCCCCCCATTTGGACACCCTTAATTCCCTCTCTTGTCTAATTGCTCTAGCAAGGACTTCCAGCACTGTGTTGAATAGAAGTGGAGATAGTAGGCAACTTTGTCTGGTTCCCATTCAAAGTGGTTTCAGTTTTTCCCCATTCAGTATGATATTGACTGTGGGTTTATCATATATGCCTTAATAATTTTGAGGTATGCCACATCTATGCCTATTTTGTTAAGAGTTTTTTTTATCATAAAAGTGTGCTGGACTTTGTCAAATGCTTTTTCTGCACCTATTGAGAGAATCATATGGTCTTTGTCTTGCTTTTATTGATGAGGTGTATTGCACTTATAGATTTACATATGTTGAAACAGCCTTGCATCTCTGGGATAAAGCCCACCTGGTCATGGTGAGTTATTTTTTTGATATGCTGTTGGATTTGACTTGCTAAAATTTTGTTGAGGATTTTTGCAGGTAAATTCACGAGGGATATTGGTCTGTAGTTTTCTTTATTTTCTGCATCCTTTCTTGGCTTTGGTATCAAGATGATATTGGCTTCATAGAATGAGTTGGGAGGATACCGTCTTTCTCAATGTTGTGGAATAATTTCTGTAGTATAGATATGAGTTCTTCTTTGTATGTTTGGTAAAACTCGGAAGTGAACCCATCTGTTCCGGGACTTTTCCTTTTTGGAAGATTTTTAAATGCTGTTCCAATTCCTATGCTTGTTATTGATCTGTTCAGGAATTCTATTTCCTCCTGGGTGAATTTAGGGAGGTTGTATATTTCCAGGAATTTTATCATTCCCTCCACATTATGTAGTTTTTAGGCATATAGGTTTTTATAATATTCAAAGGTATGTTTTATATTTCCATGGTATCTGTTGTGACCTCTCCTTTTTCATTTCTAATTGAGTTTATTAGAGTACTTTTCCTTCTAGTTCTTGTCAATCAAGCAAGAGGGCTGTCAATTTTGTTTATCTTTTCAAAAAACAAGCTTTTGGTTTTGGTGATCTTCTGTGTAGTTCTTTTCTTCTCAATGTCATTTAGTTCTGCTCTGATCTTGGTTATTTCTTATCTTCTGCTAGGTTTGGACTTGATTTGCTCTTCCTTTTCCAGTACCTTGACATTATTTATTAGTTTGTTGATTTTTGAGCTTTTTGTTTTTTGGATGTGAGCATTTAATGCTATCAATTTTCCTCTCAGAAATGCTTTTGCTATATCCCACAGATTTTTATAACTTCTGTCCCCATTATCATTTAGTTCAAAGAATCTTTTGATTTCCCTAAGTATTTCCTCCTCGACCCAATAATTATTCAAACATAGATTGTTTAATTTCCATGATTTTGTGAAGCGGTGAGTATTTCTGTTTGAATTGAACTCTAATTTTATATCACTGTGATATGAGAAGGTACATGGTATTATTTCTATTTTTTTGAATTTTTTGAAGTCTGATTTGTGGCCCGGTATGTGATCAATTTTGGAGAAAGTTCCATGAGCTGATAAGTAGAATGTATATTTGGCTTTATTTGGGTGGAATGTTCTGTAGATGTCTGTTAGACTTTTTTGTTTTAGAGCTCTATTTAAGTCCATTATTTCTTTGCTTATTTTATGTTAGGAAGATCTGTCTAGTTCAGTCAGTGGGGTGTAGAAATCCCTGGCTACTATGGTGTCATTGTTTATCATGCTATTTAGATCAGACAGGGTATGCTTTATGTATCTGGGTGCTCCTGAGTTAGGTGAACAAATATAAAGAATTGTTAAGTCTTCTTGTTGAATCTTCCCTTTCACCATTATATACTGGCCAACTTTGTCCTTTCTTACTTTTTCTATTTTAAATAGAAATAAGTATCTGAAATAAGTATAGTTACCCCTGCTTTCTATTGGTTTCCATTTGCCTGGAGGATTGTTTTCTATCCCTTGACCTTGAGTCTGAAAGCATCTTTGTGAGTTAGATGTGTTTCCTGTAGACAGCAGATACTGGGCTTATGGATTTTTATCCACTATGCCAGTCTATGTCTCTTCAGAGGATAATTAAAGCCATTCACATTTATTGAGATAGTTGATATTTGGGGTAGATTTCCATTCATATTGTTGGGTGAATTCCTATTGTTTTGTTTTACCCCTTGAGCCATTGTGGAATCAGGTTCTAGACCTTAACTTTTGAGTGATTTTACTTTGGAGAGTGTCTATTGCACTGTTCAGTGTGTAATTCAGATTTGAGTACTTTCTGTAGGGCAGGTCTAGTCTTCACAAATTCCATCAGTGATTGCTTGTCTGGGAAGGTTTTTATTTCTTCCTCATAGATAAAGCTTAGTTTTGCTGGGTAGACAATTCTAGGTTGGCCATTATTCTGTTTTATAAGATTAAGGATAGGCACCCAGTCCCCACTGACTTGTAAAGTTTCATTTGAGAAGTCTGCAGTTAGTCTGATAGGTTTTCCTCGGTAGATTATCTCCTGTTTTCACTTCAATGCTCAAAGTATTGCTTCTTTCATGTTTACTTTGGTCAGCCTAATAATTACATGACGTGGTGATTGCCTTTTCACTTTGAGTCTCCCAGGAGGTCATGTGCTTCTTGTATCTGGAGATCTAGATTTCTGGCCAGACCAGGCATGTTTTCCTTCAGTATTCTATGAAATAAGTTTTCCTGCCCTAGTGTATTTTCTTCTTCTCTCTTTGGATGTCTATGATTCTTATATTTGGCTTCTTTACATAATCCCACATTTCTTGTATGTTTTGGACTTATATCTTGTTCCTCTGTTCTTTTTCTTCATCCAATTTGTTTATGACATAGGCATTATCTTCAATCTTTGAGATTGTTTCTTCTGTGTGATCCAATCTGTTCTTGGGATTTTCCACTGTGTTTTGTAGTTTTCTAAATATGTCTTTCATTTCTAGACTTTCTGTTTGTTTTTTTCATAGTATTTCAATTTCTTTAGAGAATTTTTCATTCATTTCCTGTATTTTTTTTGTGTGTGTTTTCTTTATGTTGGGTTTCTATTCAATTCTATTGAGTTTTCTTACAATCCATATTTAGAATTCTTCCTCTGTCAGTCTAATCATATCATGTAAGTTGGTATCTACTGACGGACATTGAATGTTTTCTTTTGGAAGTTACTTTTCACTCTGATCTTACACGTTTCCTGTATTCTTTTGCTGATTCTTTCTCATCAGGCTACTTTGTGGAGAATGGGAGGTGCTGGGGCTGGCCTTATCTCCAAGTCTCCAAAAGGACACCCTGACAGTGCTGGGGAGATGTGCTCTGGTCCTGTATTGCCTTAGAGGTGTTTTAGCCTTTTTTTGTTATCTCTGACTTGTTATCTTCACCTCTTGCCAAAGTTGATCAGTGAGTTTGGCCCCCGGCTTAAGCTCCCAGGTGGTGATTTTCCCTTTGTGTGACTCTGCCGCCCTCCATTAATTTGAGATCAGAGGCACTCTTTTGAGTTATGGGGTTATATTTTCTGTTGTTGCTTCTAGTTTGTGTGGAGAAGTTGATTTTCAATGTATTCCAATGACTTTGTGTTGGCTGTGTTGGGCTTGCAGGTACCTGTAAGGGCAACAGGTACCTGCAAGCCTGAGAGCGTATACTTCTGTGTTGGCTTGATCTGCTGCTAGGGGAGAGCTGCTAATATGTTATTCAGGGCTCTTTTGCCACACTTGCAAGGCAGCTTCAGGTCAGGGGTGTCAATTGGTGCAATTGCTGAGGACTCTGACCAGGATTTTCCTTCTCAGTCCACAAGCTCCAAAGCTGGCAGTGGCCTGGGCACCAAGGGCAAGCCCTAGTGTTATGTTCTCATCAGATGATCAAACCCAACATGCTGGACTGAATCAACAGTCTGCCTCCTTTTGCTTACTTCTAAGGTCCCACAGATTCAGGCTAGGCGAACAGAGAAAGTGACTTTTCTCTGTTCTCCCTGCCTCCAAGGGTGGAGTCTGTCTTGCGGGGCAGGAGGAGGAACATTGCCTGAGACCACTGTGAGTCCCAGCCCAGTAAATGTCTTCTCTCCTCTCCCCCTCCTCCAAAGGCAGTATCTGCCCGGCTGAAGAGAAAATCAAGCCACCAGGCTGGGGAGGTGCACTGCCTGAGGCCACCAGGCATCTCAGCCCAGGAAGCAACTTCTCTCACTACTCCACCTCTCTGAATGTAGGGTGTGTCTTGTTGGCGGGAAATAAAGTGGCCAGGCTGGGGAAAAGTGCCACCTGAGGCCACGATGCTACTTGGCCCAGAAAGCCGACTCTCTCATCAGTCACACCTCCAGTAGAGGGGCCTGTCTTGCTAGCCTGAAAGAGAAGTGGCTGGGCCAGAGGGAGGGGCTCTGCTGAGGCCACAGTGGGTCTCAGCCCAGAAAGCAGCTTCTCTACTTACTCTTCATCTCCAAGGGAGGAGTTTGTCCTGCCAGCATGAAAAGTCAAGAAGTCGGGTTGGGAGAGGAATGCTCAGAAAGCGGCTTCTCTCCTTACTCACTGCTTCCAAGGGTGGGGCCTGCTCTGTCAGGCAGGGGCTGGGCCTTGACTGAGACCATTGCCTGAACCTGCCCTGCTGGGCTGGGGAAGGGATGGTGCCCAGAACTTCAATGCACCACAGCATTTCTAAGCTATAAACCCCCAAAATGGTGGCTGCCCACCCACAGAGAGCCAATACTAGAGGCAACTGGGGTGGGGGGCAGCAGGTTTGGCAGGCTGTCTCAACCTCAATGAGCCTCTGGCTTTCCCCACTGCTTCCCTGACCCACAGTCTCAAGTCAGTCCAGTAGAGGGTCCTGCACTCTCCATGCCAGCCTGCGAGTGCTGAATGAAGATTTCCAGGGACAGAGCCTCTCTTTAGGCATTCACCTCCTTTGTTCTGGTCCTGGTAACCACCAGAGGCAAGGTGCCTGTCTCCAAACTTCCTCCTGTGGACCTGGGAAGTGTCCACTCAGACTAGTGCTTTCCCTGCCCAGTTCAAACCTAGCACAGAGTACTGGAGAGTTCAATGTCTCCCGCTATTGTCTCTCCACACAGCCTGTCATCCCGTGCCACAACTTGGCACTGACTTCAGGCGCTTCCCTTCCTGAGTGGATGTGGAGTTCAGTGGAGGAAGAGTCATCCTCCTGTGGGTCAGATCACACTGCCCTGGCTGACCTACAGGCCGGCCAGCCCAGGATCTATTCCCTATTGTGTATCTCGCACTCTCCAGACCTTATGGTCCATTCTCCAATTCACCTTTTTGTTTTCCAGCGCTGCTTGTCTGGTGCTGTTTCTCCGTAGATTCACAATGCTGTTCTTGTGGGAGAATGATCCACTTGTGTGTAGCTGTCTGGGTTCTTCACCTCCTGCTCTGGGAACAGAGAACCCAGAAGTCACCACTAATCTGCCATTTTCTAGCATCCGAAGATCTGACTTCTAAGTCTCAATATATCATTAATACTTTGGGTAAGTCACATAGTATTTTGAGCAAATATATTAACCCAGTTTGCAAAGCCTTATTAGTGTAAAGCCTTATTATTGTAATTAAAATTCACATAAAAAAAGTTGAATGGCCATCAAACCAGCTCCTTTGTTCTTCTAAAAAAAGAAAATCTGGATAATTTGTTAACATATATAAACTAAACATGTACAAGCAGAGGATATATGTAGAATGAGAAGAGAAAAGATCAGAATTTAGGGAAACAATATTTAAAGGGAGACTGCAAGAAAAACATATGCTTCAACAGAAAACTACACATTGTCTACAATAGCGCATCTTTCCAGGAGTTACTTAATTCAAGTCTTTCATTGACTGAGATATTTTACAACACTTTATAAATCATAGGTCACTAATAGACATGCAAATTGTCTTGTCTAGTAAAGATTCAATAATCTTCACTTCCACCCTGCGTTAAAACCAGTTTTGCCTCTATTTATGTGTTTATTTCAACATCCTTGATCTATAAATGTGCCTGTTTTTAAATTCTCTTTTAAACAAGTTATACCATGTGTCTGGTAAACAAACTAAATGAGTGTGTTTGTAAAATGTGTTTATTTTTATGTTTGTATGAAAGTTGTTATTTTATCCCTTCTGACAATTATATTTTAACAAAACTAAGGAGGGAAAGTCAGCTAAAGAAAGGGAAGTTGAATGATCATTTGTATAAGCAAAAGAACACAAGGAGAAAGATATGTCCCTGAGACCAATGGTATAAAATGGTTTTAGAGATAGGGAGCAGTTACATAGCTCAGGGGTGTTTGGTAATTTGAAAGAGGTTAAAAAAGTCTATTAGATTTGGCAATTAAATATCCATTGTTATTTTTTCAAGAGTATTTCATAAAGTGCCATGAAGTATAACGCAGAGTTCTGAGGAATGATTAAGAAGTGAGAAAGAAATGTATCAAAGGAAGCCAGCTTTTTTTCCTAAGTTTTTTTTTTCTTTTGAAACTTATTTTTCTGTATCTGTAAAATGATAAATTTGCACTATCAAAAAATAAATAATATAAAAATGTAAAACAAAAATGACTGCAAACCTCACCTGAAAGTGCACTGGCACTTGTTGAACATCTTTCCATATATTTCTCTAAATGCATGTAATTCAGAATAATGGAACCATAATATGTATCTACGTACTATTAGGTATGTAACTTAATTTAGTTTTATCACTTAATAGCGAATCTCCTTAGATAAACTTTTTCTTTTTTCCTTTTATATATTTATTTTTTTAGTAGCTTAGTTGATAACATTTCCTTCTGGCAAAGAAAAGTAGCAACACAGGTAATTTGAATTGATTTACATGTTTCTTTAATTCTTATACCACTCTCATCTGTATAATATTTTACAATTGACAAAGTATCTTCCCCTAATTTGTTTTCTTTAATCTTTGAAGTCTATGAGGTAATCTGAGAAGGCATTTTTGTCTTACTTTACAATGAGGAATCTGAGAGCTAATATGGTTAAATACCTTTCCCAAAGTCATAAAACTAAGTGTTATTCAAATCATTTGTTCAAAAACAATACGCCAGAGATCATGAAGACAAAATGAATAGGAAGTGATGTCTGCTGTTCTTTCTGCCATTTTGAAATTTATTTAGAGAGGAAAGCATGTAAACAAATACAAGCAAATCATTCAGAGGCCCTGTAGGAGCAGCCAAAACAAGGTAGGAGAGAACAAGCACTTTTTTGCTTGATGTTAAGATACACAGTACATATCAAAATAGAATAGTGGTGTCATTAACTGAAAGGAAAAAAGATAATACAGTTTAAAGGAGATCTAGTAAGATGTGGGCTAATGCCTTTTGTAGGCACCCCTTTTGGAGATATGTGCTTATATAAAGAAATAAACTTGATTCCAAGATGTTAGTGAATTTTAGTGAATAGACAGAGCAAAATGAACATGTAAGTTTGTGGACATCTTTTCAAGGTAAAACCCTGTCATGTAGACACAATGAAGATGAGTTAGAGAGTTTTACCAAAACACTATAAAGTATATATGTTATCTTCTTCGATTTCAAAGATTCATGCTACCTGTCCATACACAGCAAAAAAAAAAAAAAAAATGGCCATTGTTAAAGAAAAACTCTTTGAAGCCGAAATTTTCAGCAAGCTCAGAGCAATTTCAGATATCTTGTAAAATGGAAGAGAGAGCAAGATGCTTCAAAATCTGACCTGGCTCAAAGATTAGAAAAATTAATATTTAAGCAGGCCAATCACATCTGCTGTCTTTGCTTTGGAAGCCAAGAGGCAATGACCGGTAACAGAACCCAGGGTGGAAGTCATAGAAAAGGAAGAGAACATCAGAAAAATAAATTGGTTCTGGTCTGAACTGAGAATCTCTAATTGCATACTGTAGAACAGAATTGATTTCGAAGAGGTTCTATTGTCCTACTTGAACATAAACGTTTTTGTTTTCTTTTAAATAACAATATGGACCTTTAGTTTCCAGTCTAGCATGTAAGGAATTTGGAAGTCTTTATTCTAACAATAGGTAAAAAACTGAACAAACTGATACATCAACAACTCTTCTCAGATCTGTCAGAGAAGTGAGATCATAGGGCAAACCACTGACCCCCAAAACTAGAAAGACAGACAGATGGATGAAGAAAATCACAACTTACCAGAGCAGAAACACACAAGCAAGTGAATCTTATAAATATTATATAAAATGTAGTTGGAAATATAAAATGTGATAATTATACAGGGACTTTTAGTCTTAATTTCTTTTATTTAGAAACAAATGCATTAGTCATTATTCAGTTACTGTTATGTATCTGCAGCAGACACAACTTTCTTATTTACATAAATATTCTGGTTTCTTGTAAATTAATATTTTTTTACATTAAATACAATTCCACAAAATTAGGTGAAAATTAAACTTACTGTTTGGACTGTACCCCTACATTCCAGCCTTTAAGGTTTGATCAAGTTCTGTGGCCTTATTTGGAGCCAGGGTGTTGGGGGTATCCTGGCAATTGTTCCCTGTTAGCATTGATTATTGCTAGTAATCCCTTCGCCCCAACCTGCCCAATCAGATCAGAGCTGCCACTCTGATCTGACTTCTGCTACTGTGTCCTACAGAGACACAGGATCTCTGATGAGGCAGGGAGTTCCAGGCAGCAACTACATGTCCTGGCATACCACAACATTTTCTTTGTGGTCTTCCACATCCTGCAGCCTCTAGAAGGAGCAGTCTTCAACTCTCTGATTGATGCTCACAGTTCTCCTGATCTATTTATATTCTTTCAGCCATGGGGGATATTTTAATGTCTAAAATCTCTCTCTCTCTCTCTTTATATATTTTCTCTAGCTTTTGGAAGCCAAAGATAAGAAACCTGGCCACAAACCTCCTTAGCAACTAGAAAGCAAGGTGCCTGCCTATTTTATTGAATGGGAGGAATGGGACAAAAAACAATGAAAAAGAAAATAGGTTCAATGTTATCTTGGAACACTTTGAATACAGAATTTTATTTTGGGACTGTATTAGTTTTAATGTATCTGCAATGCGTTAATCAGTCCCCCAACTGCTCCCAAAATCATGTCGATCAACTCATTTGACTTTTCGGACTTGAATGTAGTTCAACCAGCCAAAGCTGATATTAATGTAAAAACAGGCTTTATATTAGACTGGGTTAAGATAGTATATTTTATCTATGTGTGAGCATCCATATTCATAGGCCTTCTTCTGTATGATAAATTTCTTAAGTACTCAATTAATTGTTTTTTCAATTTTTCAGTGAGCATACCCTTCAACTACCAGTTTAGGAAAACAAAATTGGTCTCTGTCTTCCAAACTTCCTTGACCCTGTGTCTGTTCTTTATATGCCTATCACATTCTATTTTGCTCACTTAATTAGGTGATTACATGCCTTATTGACATTTATTTTAGGTTAGGCTCTGGAGGCAGGATTTCAATCCCAGCTCAAACCTTTTCAGCTCTGTGACATTGAAAAAGTTCCATATACTTTCTAAACCTTGATTTCTTTATTTGAAACTGAGATAGAGACTTACTTTGCAATATAGAATAGTGCATTCTATGAACTATGATAATGTATACAAGTCTATTAGCAATTTGCCTGGAACATAAAATACACTTAGTAAATATTATATAGTAACTATATTCACCCAAACGCTAGGTAAGCATTTGTTTAATGATTGGATGAATGAAGCATTTTTCTCTCTATATATATACACATACCTAGAAATATATATTTACATATAGCTATTTTAGCTCACTTTTGACTAAAAAATATAAATGAACTTTCAGATTAAGCAGTGGGTAATAAAATATTAATGATTTAAGATATCTTTAAAGGTTTTTTAAATTGATATTAAAAAAACCTTTGATATCTTGGATCTTTAATCTACAATGCAGTCAGATTAAAATATATCATAAAGAGTCTAAATTTTTAAAATTCTAAAATAGATAATTGCTCAATATATCTTATAGAGCAATTTGTGACATAGTTTAATTTATAAAAAAATGAAAAACCTAAAGATACTAACTATAATACATGTATCAACTTTCCCTTATTTATCTCTAATGTTACAATATCATTTGTCTTAAAAGTGGTAATTTTAAGCCCAATAGATATTCCAAGTCTATACATTTTCAATTTGGCTTGTGTTTTGTTTGTTCCTCTACCTTTCCCATCACCCCCATTGTAGGCAGGACAATTTTCTCTAGAATTTTATTCATATTGTCTCTTTCTTATATATGATAGTAATTATATTCCAGGCATTTCCATATTTTATGATTCATTTTTTTCATTAATAACATGGTGCCTATAGTCTATACATATCTGTAGACTAACATAGTTTGGGTTATGTGGAAATAACACTCTGATACATAAACTGAATTATGGGAAGTTTATGGAGGAATATTCTTTGGAAATGAGAGATGTAAGGGACAAGGAAAACAGGGCTGAGCTAAGGAAGAAGGTGAAACTCAATGCAGTAAATCCTAAGGTAATGTGGGTAGGAAAAGCAAACTTAACTAAAAATATGTTGATTCCAGTCATGATGACTCCTTGTCCCTTCCAGGGATTCTATGTAACCAACATTCATATTCTCCTCTGGAGATAGTGCTGTATTAAGAGCTCAACAATGGTCTCTGTCCCTGACAGATTAGACATTAGACAGTGGCAGTAGATATATCACCCTTTATGAATATTTCATAAGCATTTTCTTGTTAACACATTTAATAGACATGCCCAGAAAATCCAGGAATCTGGCCCTGAATGAACTGATACAGAGACAAATTGTTCTGTTAAGAAAGGACAGGAAGAATATTAAATGCCCAAAGAAAAAAATCAAGTCTAAAAGATTGATTAGTTAAGAAACATCCAGTGGTAATGTTTGGAACATAATGCTTTGTGATGTGTGAAATAAACTTTTCTTTTGTGTGTCCTAAAAGGAAAAAAAAAGTCTTTATTCTTTCTTCCACACTAATATTCATGGTGTATATTTTTTGGGGGAGGGGGGCATGCCAAGGAGGGCTTTTTCCTGTTTCAATGATGGCTTTATAGAGAGTAGATTTCCCCGAACATACGTAAAACAGTGAAAGGCATTGTTTCATAAGCACATTGTGGACCACTATTTAATAATTAATCTTTATGTTTTAAGAAAAAAAAGAATTAACCTCTTTTTTGATCATTTTATATGCAGCACATAGCAGAATACCTCAGAAATATGAGGTTTCCAATTTTATTTTAATAAATAAATATATCTGTACTTTTTACACTAATTACACATAAAGGTACATTTTATGTCTTCTGTACAAATTAGGGAATATAAAATATTTTATCCATTTATTCATTTATTTCTCACTAATGTATGTATCTGTTCAACAAATGTTTATTGAGCCTACATTCTGTTTTAGGAGTTATACTAGTAATCAATTCAGGGATGGATGGACATTGTCTTCCTTGTGCTTTTAGTCTAGCAGTGAGATAAACCATTAAGCAACAATTAAAATACAGAGTGATAAATGCTATGATAGAGGACATGAAGGTGATGGTACCCAAATGTCCTATAGGAGAATTAGGAGTATCAAAAAATGCTTCTACTAGGAAATAATAAACTAGCATTAAGACCAAAATGGTAATAAGAAGCTATCCAAGCTAAAAGGGAGCAGAGAAGTACATCAAATGGCCATTCCATGCAGAGGTGTGGTGGGTGTATATGGGAAAGAAAGGACAATGAAGGGATAGAGGGGCTTAGTTGTGACTGGATCATAGAGTATGAGGTAGAACCTGGCTAGAAACTAGGTAAATCCAGGCCTGACTATGACAGACCTGATCAAGTCTGGAAGTATATATTTTACCCTAAACACAGTGCAAAATTTTAGAGTATGTCAGCAGAAAAAATATCATAGTGCCAGGGAGTCTGGTAAGGACATATGATAAATTATCCTTGTGAGAAATAATACCGACTGAATGGAAATTTCATGGAAAATGGAAAAGTGAAAAATTCACCAATATGTAGCAATTAAATGGAACATTCTTGAACAATTAATGTATTAGAGAAGAAATCAAAGGGAAATACAAAAGTACCTTGAGACAAGTAAAAGTGGAAGCATAACATACAAAAGTTATGGTATGAAGCAAAAGCAGTTATAAGAAGAAAACTTATAGCAATAAATGCCTACATTATATATGAAAAAACCTCAGATAAACAACCTAACTTTACACCTCAAGGAACTCGACAAAGAACAATCTAAGCCTAAGCAGGCAAAAGAAACTAAATAACATGGATCATAGCAGAAATAAATGAAATAGAAATGGGAAAAAACAATAGAAAAGATTAATAAAATTAAGATCTTTTTTTAAAAAAGATAAACAAATTTGACAAACTTTTAGTTAGACTAAGAAAAAAGAGAGAAGGCACAAATAAATAAAGTCAGAAATGGATAATAAGCCTGGCCTGGAGAGGAAGCTATTAATATTAGCACTGAATGTAAAAACAAGAAGCAGTTTAATCCTAGATAAGTAAGCAGAACTGTGTTACTCCCCTCTTCCTGCTTCCTTGCCCTACCCAGCCACCAAACTGAGGGCTTTCTCTTTAGGATTTAATGGTTTCACTGATGAATTCTACCAAACATTTAATGAAGAATTAACATTAGTCTTCTTTAAAATCTTCAAAAAAAGAAAAATAGAAGAAGAATGAAAACTTCCAAGCTCATTATATTATAGAAGGCCAGTATTATCCTGATATCAAAGCCAGACAGAGTCACTATAAGAAAAGAAAATTACAGACCAGTATTCCTGATGAACATAGATGCAACATTTTCCAACAGAACACTAGCAAACTAAATTCAATAACATAGTAAAAGGCTCATACACGATAATCAAATGTTTTATGCATCTTTGTGTGCCAGAGATTTATTTTTGGAATGCAAAGACAGTTCATTATATACAAATCAATAAATGTGATACAACACATTAACCAAATGAAGAACAAAAATCATATAATCATTTCAGTAGAAGTAGAAAAAGCATTTGACAAAATTCAACATGTTTTCATGATAAAAATTCTCAACAAATTGGTATAGGAGAAACATATCTCAACACAACAAACTCATAGCTAATATCATACTCAATGGTGAAAGTTGAAAGCTTATCTTCTAAGATCAGGAACAAGACAAGAATGTTCACACTTGCTACTTCTATTCAAATAATTCTGGAAGTACTACCCAGAAGAATAGGTAAGAAAAAGAAATAAAACCATTCAAAATGGAAAAGAAGAAGTAAAATTGTTTCTGTTTGTATATAACATGATTTTATGTAGAGAAAATCAACATGATGTTTATAGTTAATAACACTATATTATGTATTTGAAATTTGCTAAGACAGTAGATCTTAAATGTTCTCATTCCTAAACACATATATACTCAGTAAAGTATGTGAGGTGGTGGATATGTTAATTACTTGATTCTGGTAATCTTTTCATGATGTATACTTACATGAAAATATTACATTGTACACCTTAAATATGTACAATTTTTACTTGTCAGTTATACTGGATGAAGCTGGAAAATTTTAAAAAAGAAAGTGGAAATAATGGACAGTTATATGAGATGTAGGATTTAAAGATTGACTTGACATGGGTAAAGAAAAAGAGAAAGAAGTCAAGGAGGGTTCCTTGTTTCTGGCTTTGACAATGAACTGGTACCATTGACTGCAAAGAGAAATTAAGATGCATTGCAGATTAGCTACACAGGAATGGACTGACATCACATTTGAACTCATTTTTGTAATATATCTTCTGGTGAGGTTGAATGAGGGGTTAGATTTATGGTTTTAGAACTCAGGAAATAGAGATTTGGGAATCATAGCCATATATACATGGACACTGATTCCTTAGAATAAATCCAGATAAGCGAGCCAAGAAATGAGGAATTGAGAATGCTAAATGTAAAGTGAATTGCACAAGAAAAAATGCCTTTGGGGAATTCATTAATGAAGTGCCTCAGAATCCCAAGAATATGGAAGAGAAACATCTGCAGTGGTATTTTCTTGAGAGAAATTAAATAAACAAAAACAAAGTTTTGTTTATGACTAATTGGTGATCTGGCAAGAGCATTTTCATGAAGTAGTTGTGACAGGAGTCAGACTACAGTAGCTTTAGAAATGTGTGAGATATTAGAAAATGAAGGTTATAAATTGCAACAAGCTATTGAATGGTGCTATTGGCAAGAGCTTTACATTTTTAAGTAGAAGAAATGTGACCACAGTCAGATGATGTCAGCAGAAGAGGAGAAGCTGGAGTTATACAAGATACCTACAGAAGGATTATACAAAGGCCATCTGGCTGTAATCAAGTAGAAAATAATGGAAATGTGGAAGGATGACATGCTATTAAAAAACTCCTGTTGCTTTTTATAATCCCCATGAACAAAGCACATTGCACTCATCCTCACTAATGCTTATTGCCCTGTTATTTATGATTGTAGGAGTATGGCTCCTTTCCCCTTATTTTTGACTAGCCTTCACACTTTGTTTGGGAGTAAAATCTAATTTTAAAAAACAATGGGAAAATAAAACCTTTACCAAATGACTATTTCCACCATGGCACCTCATTCATTAAACACTCGTGTGTTGAGTGTCTACTCAATAAATGCCAGCCACTGGTAATATAGAAGGGAATGAAATATTTTTTAAAAAGCAAAAAAAAACAAGCAAACAAAAAAGTCCTGCCTCATGGAGTTAACATACCCTTAACTTATGAAATTTTATTTTACCTTAAATTTTATGTTTTAATATATAAATATTATATTAAATTTCAGGTTGTGTGATGAGACATACCATTTGTTATTCTTTTCCCTATCCTTTAATATCTCATACCGTTCTCTTAATACATAGAATTAATATTGAAATAGCCTAATTATTACTACATTTACTTCTGCAAAAAGATTGAGGATTAAATAATTAAAGATATTTACTAATATGAGATAATAAATTGCTTTTGAATTTGAGGTAGCCATATCATCTGGCTATATTTTATATATAATAGGGCTGGGCCAACTTGTGATAATAAAGAGAAAATCTCAAAGATTCTCTAGGTAAATGAAAAACCAGTAATCTTTACCAAGTTTTCATCTTTGCTGCAACCATTTTGACTTATCTTTGTTATTCTTAAAAATTTCAAGGGAAGCATTTGCCATGTAACTTATCCAATAAGTTGACTTTCATTAGTATCGTTTCTTCTCATTTGATGCTCCATGAAATTAGAAAAAGGATGTTAATAATATTATTTATTTTCAATGTTATTTTAATTAACATAAAACATTACAAATATAATTGAATATGTGAAAATAAAATAAAAGACTTATCTAAAGTAAAAATCTTCTCTCTAATAAAATATGTACTGTGATTTGATTTTCAGATGTATATTTTAGAATCATACTTTACGTGAAAATTGGTTTTTGTTTGTTTTGGGGACAGGAAAACTTAGTACACAAATAACCTTTACATGATACCAACTAACTGGCCTATGGCCAGGCGCGGTGGCTCACGCCTGTAATCCTAGCACTCTGGGAGGCCGAGGCGGACAGTCAGGAGTTCGAAACCAACTAACTGGCCTAGAGGAGTCATTAACATGCAAGATCTTGCTGTTAAGTTTATAGTGGCTGTACTGCAAAGCATAGAAAGTTTAGCAATAGTATTATGTATTTGAAAGTTTAATTTTAGTTTAGCATTCTGCAAATTTGAAGTGTACAGGAGAAAGGAATAATGACAAAATCAGGAGGCTCTCAACACTTCAGGCAATTTGGAAAATCTCCAATTAGCAATAATTGCAGAATCAGCACTTAGTACATACTTGAAATAAATGCCTCTTTAGAGAAACTACAATTTAAATATTTCTCATACAAATATAGAAAACATTGTCTCAAAAGAAAAGAAAAACATACTGACAAGCAACTGAGTTAATTGTTAAAATTGTTTTACCTATTTTTACCTTTAAAAAAGTATGCCCTATTTTTTTTAATTACCATCTCTAGAGATTTTTAAAGAAAGACACACACAAAACTATACTTTTTGCACTTGAGTTGAAGCTTTGCTTACATAACTTTGAAGATAGCAACTAACATTCCATGTCTTATAGTAGTGAGGAAAGAGTAAAATAAATCCACATTAAATTAACAAAAATTATTAACAATGTATTTGTGTTACCATGCCATACCAAAATTTTTAAGAAAAGGGACACAATACTTCTAGTTTATTATTTTGATTGTTGGAAAGATATGAAAATAAGTAATTTTAAATAGTAGTTATTTTTTAGTTATTAGCATTTTATTCCTTTTATTTCTTATTGATTCAATAGTTCATCATATATAAGGAAGATCCAATTTATTTTTACTTTTGATTTTAATTATAAATTCATAGGGAGTTACAAAAATATGTACAGGAAATCAATGTTATTGAAAATGGCAGAGTAGGGAACTTCAAAATTCTGTCCCTTGAACAAGGCAATGAATAAACTGGCAGAAACTCTCCGAATCAACTTTTCTGGAATTATAGAAATGAATCAAAAGCCTCCTGCAACTGGAGAAGTGCTGCATTGAGAACAAAACAGCTGAATCTCAGTAAGAGAGCTCTGTAGAATTTTATTAATAATTTACCTCTCATCCCTGCTCCCCTCCTTGATGGTGGCCTTGAAAACACCTGGTCTTTATTTTGCCTAACTCAGAATTCTCCCAGGGGTGAAGAGGCTACCTTGTGGTATTTACTAAAAACTTTTAAGGTGAATGCATTAGTTTCTGCTGCTGGGGGTAAGTGACCACAGTTGGTACAAGCAATAGACTAATTAAAAAATGAAACATAGAATTATCATATGACCTAGCATTTCTACTTCTAGGCACTTCCAAGATAATTGAATGTGTGTTCAGTTTGAAAACGTAAATTTAAATGAAACAAACATTTACACATGGATGCTCACAGTAGCATTGCTCACAATAGCCAGAGAGTGAAACAATCCCAATGGCCATTAATTGATCGACAGATAAACAAATCATGTTATGTCCATACAATGGAATATTATTTGGTCATTAAAAAAAGGAATGAAGTACTGATACATGTGACAAAATGAATCAACCTTGGAAATCTTACACTAAATGAAAGAAGCTAGACACAAAAGGCCACATATTGTGTGGTTCCATTTACATGAAATGTCCAGAATAGGAAAATCCATAGAGACCAAAAGATTATTGGTCAGGAACTAGGAGGAGAGGAAAGTAGTTTGTAACTGCTTAAATGGGATAAGGGTTTCCTTTTCATGTGATGAAAATATTCTGAAATCGGATAATGATAATGATTGTCAAATATTGCAAATAAACTATTAATAAAAGCCACCAAATTGTGCACTTTAAAATTGATAAAGCATGAATTTTTTATTATGTAAATTTTAAAACACATGCACACAGACACACTAAAGTGGCACTGGGCCATGACTGGAAGTGCAGGCTGTTCAGGCCATGACTTCCCTGCTCTATTCTAGGCTTAGGGGGGACACTGGGACTGAGCCCCTACCAGTTCCCCTGTAAAATTCCTTCTTGTAACTTGCCTGCTGCTCTTGATACAGTATGTAATTCCGCACTGATACCTAATACCTTGGTAAACCATTGAGAAATGGGATTTGTTAGTGGTATTAGAACAGAGTTTGACTAATGAAAGACAATTGACTCCTGTTGGGGCATGTTCTTGGGCAGAAAACAAGCATCTTCAGAAGCTGGGATGGTTAGGCCCCATGTGCCTCTAGTTTTTGGTGTTTCCCTAACTTTCAACCCCTTTCTCACCCAAGATGTGGCTATATCAGCTTTTACCTGGATCTCTGAGTTTTATATACTATACTACATATAAATATTGTATGGTATATAAGATTCAAGTATATTTTATATAAATATATTATTTATAACTATATATTATAAAACTAAAGCATATATAATATATTATGCATAATATATAATTGTATGCAATATATAATACATAATTATATAGAGAGTATATTATATATAATATATATCACATATATGATACACCTGAATCTTTCAGTCTTAATTATTTTAACTTGTTAATCAAGTAGTACACTTCTATTTTTTCTATGATAGCTTGATCCCTCAACTGGGCATCCATCTGTCTAACCAGATGTGGGTACGGATATAAACAAAAAAAGCCTAGTTATGTTCCAGGACCAAACATAGATACTTTCAAACCATTGATAACTGTGATGAAAAGCAAGAATTATTATAATTATAGATCATATTGTTTAAAACAGTATGAGAAACTAAATTGCTTGGCTTAATATACACTGTAGTCAGGAAATCTTTCTCTCTTTATATACATATTAATATATAAAATATATATGTATATTACATTCTTATATATAACAAAGAGAGATTGCTTATATTGCTTTTTTGCTCCTTTAAATTTTCCTTTGATGCCATAAAAGTTAAAAATTATTTAAATACCATTATTTAACTTTTTTTGCTATGTGTATATCCAATTTTTTTCCTTCTTCATATAATTTACACTCTTTACATTTTAAAAGTTACTTTTCCCCCCATTTACTTTCTTTTTAAACACCAGTAGGTAGCAAACTGTGGATTTAAGTGAAGTGACATAGACTTACCTGTGTGGTCAGGGAAGCTTATACTAGAAAGAGGTGTTTAAACTGTAAGCTGAGGAGAAAGAGATAGCTAGGAAAAGAGAAAAATGTTGTTTACTAGAACCATGGGCTTCTTCCTGAATTTCTACCCTGGCCTAAAAGGAAGTTCCTCCCTGTTCCACTAACCAGGAAGACATGACACTAGAAAGGGGGCTTCTGCCCTTTCTTCTGTCCTTCAGTTGCCCTTCACAATGGGAGGCAAAGTAATTTATCTAATTTGTAAGATTAGAACATACCGTATATAATTATTTTGGCCTCTTCCTCACCTCTGTTTTGCAGTGGCGTGTACTTAGAAAGTACACGAGTTCCCTTGTCCTCCTCTGGGGTTAAGTTCCATAATCCCCAGTGAATTCTTGAAGCCATGGTAATGCCAAACCCTAAATGCACAATGCTTTTTCCTATGCATACATATGCATGATAAAGTTTAACAATTAGGCACAGTAAGAGATTAAACAGTAATAGCTAATAATAAAGTAGAGCAATTATAATGATATAAAATGTATGTGAATATAGTCTCTCTTTCAAAGTACTGTAATAGTTTCAGACTGTGGTTGACTATGGGTAAATGAAACTATAAAGGGCAAAACCTCAGGTAAGGGCTGGGAGCGGTGGCACATGCCTGTAATCCTAGCACCCTGGGAGGCTGAGGAAGGAGGATTGCTTCAGCTCAGGAGTTCGAGACCAGCCTGAGCAAGAGCAAGACCCGTCTCTACTAAAAAAAAAAAAAATAGAAAGAAATTAGCTGGACAACTAAAAATATACAGAAAAAATTAGCCGGGCATGGTGGTGCATGCCTGTAGTCCCAGCTACTTGGGAGGCTGAGGCAGAAAGATCGCTTAATCTTGGGAGTTTGAGGTTGCTGTGAGCTAGGCTGATGCCATAGCACTCTAGCCTGGGCAACACAGAGACACTTAGTCTCCAAAATAAAAAAATAAAAGAAACTGCAGATAAGTGAGAACTACTGCATTTATTCTCTTCTCCCTCATGAAATAATTTTGCCACATTAAGGTCTGTGAATGCAGCAGGAAGGAGGGTGCCATTGTGGGAGGGTATCTCACTTTAAGGAAAAAGTTATTTAAAATCCTATTAGGTCACTGATTTAATCAGTATTAAAGCACTATTTTTATTTCTATCTATCTGAATAGTGTGTGAACTTCTTAGTTGATTCAAAATTCAATGGGAGAGGAACATAATTATTAGCCACAAATCCCAACAGTAGACAACGTGCCTTACCTAAATTTATCCCTTATGTAGATCTATACTTTGATAGTAGATAAATAGAAACTAAAAACCTTAAATATGCATCATCTCCCTTTGTTAGGTTGGAAATTGACAAAAGAAAATGTAGCTAAAAGGATATAAATAACACCCACTTTATGCACAGGACATCTTTTGTCTTGAAGGTAATGAGTTATGGTCTTGGGTCGAGGGTGGATTTCTTCTGTTTCTGAAGCCAGATGTGTTAGAATAAAGTTGAGATAACTATTACAGGTTCTACTGTACTCTACAAGAAAGTAAAATTTGAAAATATTTCTGAGTCTTTCATAAGGTTTTATAGCTATCATGTCTAACATAACAGGTGTTAAACACTTTCAAAGGTAGGAATAGCTCATATCAAGTCATTGTATAAGACAAGAGTCTGAAAATTTTCTGCATGTCATCGGCATCTCTCCCTGCCAGTGCAGAATTGATCTGAAGGGTCATCTAATGATTTGAATGGAAAAGAATGTTTCAATTTCTGCTTTTGGAACTACATTCTGGAGGGTGTAAATCTCATTATCAAAAGATTTTTTTGTATGAGTTCAAATAGGCTTGAAGAGACATGGAATAAATCTCTCAGATCACAACTTTTTTTATTATTCTAGACGTTCTGATCAATATTTAACACTCTTGAAAGCATCATGGTATATATGCATCTAATTATGTGCATCTAGTACTTTGGCATGAAGATAAAACACTTTGAACTTGAATCCTAAAAGATATTTAAATTCTTATCTGTAAATGATTTCTTTTCCACCTAACCTAACCTCTAGTATATTGAGCATGATGGATCTGCATACTTTTTGAGAACATACACCATAGCTGGGAACTTTTCCCATTCCATAGATATTTCTGAGTACCAATTTTGTTTCATATACTCTGGTAGGTGCTGTGCCTATGAAAATAAAATAGGCAGGGCCCATATCCCAGTGGAGCTTATAGCTTTAGGGAAGAACAGACATTAATCAAAAAACCACATAGGTAAATATATATTTACAAATTGTGAAAAGTGCACTGAGGGAGAAAATATTTCATTTTCATGGCAGTAAATAACAGGGCATTCAGTTTAGATTGGGAGTCAGGGAAGTCTGTGAGAAAGTACCTTTTAAGATGTTGGATAAAGGAGGCATATGAGTTAGACCAATGGACAGTAAAATGAAGATTACTGCATTTCAAGCAGAGAAAACTACCTGTGAGCATGTGGAGGCCCTAAGGTGAGAAATCGCTAGGCTGAATGTGCTTCAGAGAACATACATGGTATAAAATGAAGTTAAAGAGGTCAGCAGGGCTTGTTAAGGACTTTGTATTCTAGTCTAAGATTACCCAGGCTGTTGTTGGAAGAATGAATTAGTGGCAAGGATGGGGATGGGGAAATGCAAAAGAGATGGGGGTGTCTGATAGTAATGACTTTAGCAGACTTTCTCCTTTCTGTCAGTTGCTATCCTTTGAAGATATCACTTGTTGCCCAATGCAGAAAAAAATCACATAATTTGGTCTCTTGCTTTCTCATGCTCAGGGGACATCTTCTCTTCTACAGTTTTCTTCAGATAGGGAAATTGTCTGTGGAATAATAAGAAACATACATTTTGGTCTCTGACCTCTATCCTTGGCACAGAGCTCCTGAGTTCTCTGCCCT
The DNA here is from genome assembly GCA_008750895.1 of Mirza zaza. Taxonomy (NCBI): domain Eukaryota; kingdom Metazoa; phylum Chordata; class Mammalia; order Primates; family Cheirogaleidae; genus Mirza; species Mirza zaza. The sequence goes on from VSMD01087603.1 coordinate 39,945, forward strand.
GGTTCCCAAGTTAGAGATCCTAATTGCTTTCTTGATAGAGGTTGTAGGTGCATCTTTTGTTCTATTAATAGTATTTGGTGTTTGATCCTGGTTCCTGACACAGAGCTCCTAAATCCCTTGGAATTTCCTGAATGATAGGAATGTCTTTTGTGCCAGTGAGGTGACTTGGTGGGCTTTTGGATGGGGGCTTGTCAACAGAAAGACCAAACCATGATTATTACATAAGCTTGAAGCTTTTATCCCCACCCTTGTTCTCCAGAGAGCAGAGAGGGGCTGGAAATGGAGTTAATAATCAATCATGTCTATGTAATGAAACTTCCATAAAAATCCTTGGACTACAGGTCCAGGAGCCTCCAAGTTGGTGAACACATCTGAGTTCTGGGTTGATGGCACACCCTAACTCCACAGGGACAGAAGTTCCTGTGCTCGGGACCCTTCTAGATCTCACCCTGTGTATCTCTTCGTCTTGTTGTTTACCCGTGTACTTTATTATACACATTGTTAGTAAACCGGTAAACCTAGGTAAATTGTTTCTCTGAGTTCTGTCAGCCACTCTAGCAAATTAATTGAACCTAAGAATGGAGTAGTGTGGGCCCTGATTTATAGGCAGTTGGTTAGAAGTATCCATGACAACCTACTACTTGTGATTGGTCTCTGCAGTAGGGGGCAGTCTTTTGGGAACGAGCCCTTAAACTGTAGAATCTGGTACTATCCAGAGGGATAGTGTCAGAATTAAATCGAATTCTAGGACACTTAGCTGGTGTTCACCGGAGAATCTCTTGGAGTGTGGGGAAAGAACCCCACACATGGTGGTGTCGTAAGTGTGTGGAATGACTGGTTGAGTGTGTAAGACTAGAACACTTTGGTTTTTCCTATATCTCAGAAGGTCAATACTTTCTCTTTCTAATTCTGAAATGATCAGAAAACGGGGGTGTTATTTTCCTGAGATTGGCATGCCAGACCAAAGTCACACTATTTCAGTGAAGGTTTAAACAGTTTTGAGAATCAGAGTTATGAAAGTATATAAAAAAGCAAGAGAGAAGAGAGGTGTGCCTTAGTGCTCTTATACCGCTGTGTATGTGTGTGTCTGCGTGTGCAAGCACATGTGCACACTAGTTTAAGAATAGCGTGTGTGTTCTATGTAGGTTTCAGTTACTTATATAATTTATCTTTATCTACAAAATGCAAGTCCTTTTCTGAAGGCCTGCCTTTAACAAAAGCATTTCTCCTACTTGCGTTCCTCCAGAAACTTAAACTCCCATAAGCGTTCCAGTCTCTCTTTTCCTTCTTGAACTTTTCAAAGTCTGGTTCCTTAGATTTCGGTTGGATGGCAGTGGCGGCTTTCTTCTGCCCAGACTTGGCAACTCTGATAAAAGCCAGAGGTTCTATTCCCTTGAGTGGGAGAGTTTTCCTTCTTCTCTCCACCAGTAAAGACTAAAGGTGAATTTCTTCCTAAATTAAGGGCAAACACACCAGTTCCAAGTGCATTATATTTCCTCAAAAGGACACATATTTTAGTCTCATTAAGGAATGTAGATTTATCCTATTAATTAGACTTTGACCTGACTTGAAAAATAATAGCCTTGGTACTATGACGCTGAGAAGTATTTCCCTCCTTCCCAAGTGTTCTTTAAACACTTCGGTATGGTGCCCACAGGCCACGAAACCTTGCTCACAGCCAGCACTCACAGTCCACACGGTAGTTTGTGCTGTGCTTTGACGATGAATCCATTTTGCTCTTGTGTGATGAGGAAAGCTTTAAAGCACTGAAAGCTTGTTTTACTTTACAGGCAGCTTTACTTGTACATCAGAATAAGTAACATATACACGTATGTTTTCATTACGTTATTTTAAATGTTCACAATTTTATTTTGATAAATGAAAAATTAGAAAATTCATATCATGGCTGTCGGCTAAAGTAGCTGTGCGCGTTCATCTGTGGCTGTTGACTATAGTCGAGGCTGGTCTCGAAATGGTTAAAGACAAAAAGGCTGCTGCATTAGCTGAGAATGTGTAATGTAAGAAATACCTTGATTTAGTTAGAAGCACTAACTGGTGAGCTATCCCAGAGGTCAAGTAACAGAAAAGACTTCAGACTAAATTAAAATGGTCAAATCACATGGCTTACGAAATTGATTAAAACACCGACCAAGAAATAAACAGATTGAAATGGGATAAGAGAATACACTTAGATGGGTGCAAGCAGGAGGAAAGGACCACACTCCTTGAGTCCTGGGGTTCACAATGTTCACAAATCCTGCTTCTCTCTTCCTGCCTCAGCCTTCACAGGCGATGGTTCAGTGACGAGGACCAGAGTTAAGGTCTGAGCAAAGGAGGGGCAGGGAAGATATCCTGAGCCAAGGACGAAAATCTGTTCTTTCAGACAGATGCAGGGGAAGTGTGCTTGTTGCAAGAGAAGCTGTCAATTCACTTGTTTAACAGCCTTTGATTTTATTTGCATTTCTTGGGTAGAGCAGATGTAGGACCAGAATGGGACCATACTGGGCGTCAACAAGTGGTAGCCAATTGAGGTGTGATAAAATTCTCAGTCTAGAGGTGGCATCATTATGATGTCTTTTCATCATTTGCATCTATAAGCAGCATATTTTTATCCCATCACATTTTCTGTTTATTCTATCTTTGGCTGTCTTACAAGTTGCCAACTTACTATCTACACTTACCAAATCACATGAATTCATAATTTACTTCTTATTCATTATATATACAGAACCTATCCTATGAGCTTTGCCTATATTGCATATGCTTACTTTCTAGCATATTATTATCTATGTTTATCACTTCTTACCAATTCCATCCATCCTGTTTTCTTGTCTTCTACAGCAGAATCGAATATTCTCAGCAGTACAACAAATACCCATTGCAGAATATCGTTAGCTGATCCATCTAATTTGATCAGTGTCATATCACAAAATCTATTCTTTCTATTCCCCAATATTTCCCGCTACAAAGAAAGGAGAATTTTCATTTTTTAAAGGAATTAAGAGAAGTTTGTCATTGTCTAAGTAAGAGATAACAACGCCTTGGCCTGGGCTGATAATACGGGATGTGGATAAATGCATGAAATTAAGAAAAAATTAACACACTTAGCCATACAAACCTTTATGTAGGGTTTGCAGGAGAGAAGGATATCTAGGATAACTCCCAGGTTTCTAGTGCTATATAGCTATCACTTAGAAAGTGTGGGAAGAATCAAAGAGGAGTAATTGGGGAGTGGAGAAGCATAATAAATGCAAATTTAATTTTAGAGTAATCCCCCCCAAAAGAAATCCATTTGGCAATAGTTAAATATTAATGTGAAACTTAGAAGACAAATCTATCAAATATTTACAAAGTTGGGAATATATCAATATATATAGATAAATTGCATTAAATACCATAAAATTGCATGATTTAATCTAGAAAGAGAATACAGAAGGGATAAGTGAAATCCATGAATCAATATATTTGAGTATATAGACATAGGTATTTATAGTATAGTATATGCAGGCCACTATTTTAGTTTTTTATTGTGTCAACTTAACTAAGCTGGAACTAGCTTTCTCAGGATCACCTTGCCTGCAGTTCCAGGTTTAGCTTGGGCCACAAGAGAGATGTTTTCATGAGATTTGGAAGATGGTAGCGAAGCGGCAGCCATGTTCTTTTTAGACATGGAGGGCCAGAGAAGGACATGCACCACTTTGCAGCTCAGGTGCGTTGCTCCTCACCTGACTGGCCTGGGGAAACAGCCAGGCCCAAAGCTTCTCCTGGCCCAGCAGAGTTTCTCCTTCAGCTTCTTTGACTCCTGAGTCAGATGAATATTTAAAGCTCCAGTTATGAGTTGAGCATTAGCTTCTCTTGAGGGACACATCCATCTCCAAAGTTGGAGGCATGGAAACAGTGAGAGACTGGCAAGAGTTTGGTCCATTTGCTTGGTTTCTAGCAGATTCTCACAGGTTTCAGCTTGTCTTGCTTCCTTCACATCAAGTCCCTCTTCACTTACCTTTAGCTTACCGTGTGAATGTCAGGCTCCAGCCATGGACACAGAAACATGAGCCTCACGTAGGCCATTTAACCAGCTTCCAGGTGGTTCTTCTTTTTTTGAAAAAATCCTGAATGATGCAGGTATGAACAACCTGATTTTGGTTTTGTGGTAATGCCACCATGGCACTAAGCAGAATGATTTGACAAGCTACATGGGACACAGTAGTGCACTCTACAAGTTATTAAACTATTATTTATCAACTTCAGTTTCACCTTTCCTATGCTCCAGTCTTGGATGTTGGGGCCGGAATTCTGCAAATCCTATTTTTTTCCTTGGTCAACTAATTTCCTGTTAGATTTTGCCAATAAAGGCTGAAATAAGTACAGTAGCAAGTCATATGAGGATGGCAATGAGAAGGGGCATCATTTTAGGGAGACAGGGCAGCAAATTCTGATGTGAGAATGTGCTTGTCAGGTAAGAGGTGTGGGCAAGCGGAGACCCCAGCTAATATTTAACTTGTATACAGTGACCAATGAGCATATGGAAGGATGCTTCACCAATTTACAAAGCAAAGAAATATGATTTCAAGTGATTTTGTTTTTAGCTTGACAAATTAACAAGACTGATTATACCTCGCATTGTTAAAAATGTAGGAGAATAAGCCTGATCATATTCTGCCCACGGGGAATGCCCATTTGGACAAGTTGCTGAACAATACCTTACACAGAAAATTTAAATTGTAATGCTTTTGACAGTGTCATGTCAGATATGTGAGTTGATTCCAATAATATTTTCAGACGCAAATTTAAAGATATGTGTACAGGGAATTTTTTATTATATTAAATAACAATTCTTAAGAAAATAAAGTTGGAAATTACCTACATTAGTAAAATCAATCTGGTATGTTCTTTTCAAGGAATACTAAGCAACAATTATTATAATAATATGGAAGCAATGTACAGCAGAGACAGCCAGTTGAGATCCAATGTTTTTCTTTCCTGTTCCTAATAGAATTGACAATTTTTAGCTAGGCATATGGCAACATGCAGTAAACAGTTTATTTCTCATCCTCATTATACCTGAAAGTTGTGCTGTGACTAAATTCTGGCTAGATGGCTAATAAGCATTAATGGTTCCCTAAAAGGGTGGGAGATGTGCTTTTTCCTCTCTTCTTTCTTCTTGTTGGCTAGTGTGCTTTTAATGATGGTAATGGCTGGAGCTTCAGAAGCCATCTGAAACCAAGAGGTAACCTTTGAAAGGAAGACACTCACACACTCACAGAGTGACAGCCTGGGGTACAGACATCAGGGAACCCCCACCTCTGCCCTAGACCATCTTTCCCAAAACTTTTGAATTTACACTATTTATATCACGGATTCTTCACATATCTTTTATTCACTTTAATCCTAAGGGGATTATTTTTAAGAAAAATTATAAGGCAGGTCATAACATAGTTTGTACAGTATGTTTCTAAATATATCTGCAAGTTTGTATATGGGGAGAAAGAGAGAGACAGCAAGATGGAAATTAGAGAACATAAATCATCTTGAGGAACATAGGTGATTTTCACTTCCCTCTTTATAACTTTCGGTTCTAATTGTATATTTTTACATAACTGCTAATGCTCTCAAGATTAAAACAAAATAAAGAGGTTTTAGTTTTTGCATAAGTAGGCCTTCATCTAGATTGAAAGTTTATATACATATGCAGAGATATATTGGTAATTTACAAAAGAAACATTTTGATAGTTTTTAAAAGTTACTACCTAGGTATAAATTTAGACTGGCTTTTATATGTATATATAACTGAAATTATAAGTGAACTCAGGTATAAAACATTTTAAGGGATTTTAAGGTTTTATAAAACATTTTAATAGATTTTAAGGTTTATAAAAAACACTACTTGTAATTCACTGAAAACTACCATTACAAATATTCTATGAGCAAGTTTCATTACTAAAACAGACAACAAAATGTGGGGTCATTATTCTTTATTTTCCTCAAGTGAGTTCATACTATTTGGTTTTGTGATTTATTTTTCTTCGTTCATCAAGCATTAAATAATTGATAACTATTTGTTAAGAAAAAAGAAATCAAGATAGATGAGAATCCCATCTATAAACATAAATATGGGATTTCTAAGTCAAATTTTAGCAAAATTATTTCAAGTATAGAATAAATAATCTACATGAAAATGATGTCATACTAAGAATGTCATTGCTGCTTTATATTAGACCATTTATTAACATAAACATATCAATAGTCTAAATATAAAGATTATACTTTCCATTTCTTCTATTATGTTTTACATGGGGGCTTTAAATAACATTCATCCCTGAGAGGAAGACAAGCCATTTGAAAAATAGCAATGTAAATATATATTGTATTATTATTATTAAAAAAAACTAGCATAAATCAACAGGAAATATATTTAATGATTAAATATTAGAAGCATTTATATTAAAATAATAAATTAGAATGACCATTATCATTCTTTTAATTGGCTATTTTATCTAGAGATATAAATATAAAACATTATGAATATAAAACAAATGCTGTGAATACTGGTGAGGAAGAAACAAATCTATAATTTGCAGATATTAAATTTTACATATAAAATTTTTAGGAGATAAAACAAGGCAAAGTTCTCCAGATCACTGAATGTTCAATAAAGCTGCTAAACACAAGTTTTATACATATTTAAGAATCAAGGGAACCTGTCATTTTTATTTTCTGTACTCTTACAGCAATAATCAGAAACTATAGAGGAAAAATATTCTCAAACCAAATAGTAACAAAATATAATATGTCTAGGGTTTAGGAAGTTATGAAAAAGAACCTTGGTTTAAAGATATAAAATAATATATGACTTAATGAATTGATAAAACATGGTTCTAGATAATTAAATGTACATATTTAATTCCTATTAAGGCCATACTTTAATTATCAGAACACTTATAAAATCATTCTATTAATACAATTCACCTGAAAGCATGTACTGTATGAGAGAAAATAAGGAAAGAGTGAACAAGAGAGGACTAATGAAGATTATCAAACGATAGTTAACAATGCGATACAGCATAAGCCATTTTGGATAAAGCAATGTATGTAAGTAACAGTAATGATTTCTACCACAAACAGTTGCCCACTATGTGATAGGCTGTGAAAAAGGGAGGCAGTACATGCACATAATATTGCACCTGCTCAATATGAGTCAGGTTTAGTATACACACTTCATACCTGGAAACTAGTATCAGAGAAGTTAACTAATTTAATGAAAGTATCATAATTAGTAATTTTTAAATGTAGGGTTTAACAAGAGTCATTACATAATGAAGATGCTACTCAGAGAAAATGATTACCTGATTTTTCATTTTCTAGATCTGATTTCCAGTAATTTTTTGTTTTCTACCATGGAGGAATATCAGATTCCCTGTCATATGCTTATGTCAATTTTTTGTGAAGCTACTTTGAGTGGCTTTCAACCCGTTATAGCAAAAAAAATTTTTAAAGTAGATACAAGAGTTTAGTATCTTTCTTATATATCCTCCAAAAACAGCCCATACCATATCCCAAATTAATGTTAAAGGCAATGTGACAATCAGTAAGAAAAAGAAGCATGATTCAAATGGTATATCTTTGACAATTGATAATCCATTGAAAAAAATTAGTAATATCCTCATCTTAAAGTTCACGACAAATTTATATCCTTTAGAGACAGGTAAATCCATACAATGTATAGAAGGATGAGGTATTTTAAAATACCTTAAAAATAATTGTAAGAAATTAAAGGTGGTAATATAATATTTAAACTTAAAAAATTAGAAGCAAATGCAGAAGGAAATGTAAACAGATTCCATTACTGAAAATCTGAACATTCTACATGTCATAGAATATCATACACAAAATTTAATATTGAATGACTAAAAAATGTCACACGGTCATGACCAATTATGATTTTTATATATAAAAATTATACAATTGATTAGGAAAAGATATAAAACTTGAAATATAATAGAAAAATACTAATTCATACAAAAAACTAGCTAAAAAAGATGTTAGAAAGTCCAATCAATGATGTCAACAACAAAAGATATATCAATGACATTGACTACTTTTACCAATTAAATTAGTAACAGTTTTAAAAGGAGACATTCTCTACCTATCAGTCATTATCTGAAATTTCTTATATGCATATAATTTGGCATAGAATATTGACAATAATTTATCAAAAGACGTAAAGTATTTATACTTGCATCTAGTAATTTCCCTTTTAGTAACACATTCTAAGAAAATACACCTAAGCTTAGACAAAAGACAAAGCATAAATATATCCATCATCACATGGTACACAGGAAATAAGCATTGAAAATAACATTTAAAAGTAGAGTAAAAGTCAAATAGTATGTACTAATATGCCTGATTGATATTATAAAATAACAAATTATATTTAGGGCATTTTTATTACTAGTAGTAATGGTTATCATAAAATAATAAAAGAATATAGACAAAATTGCTTATACAAAATGAATAAGCTATATAAAAATGAGTTTTTTACAAATAGAGTTTCAAAAGAGTTAACAATAACTATTCATTAAAAGTTCTTTCTTTCTATGCCTTTTATACTTAATTATTTTTCTGCAATGAGCATGACTTACTAAGCAAACAAAGCATATTTTTAAAAGAATTTATTAAGCATTACTTCAGTAACAATATGGGGAGTTATTTTAGTCTGGTGTTTGTGGAGGATGGGCAGTTGAGAAGTTTGGTATAAAAATAGTCTTGATCAAAAATTAACTTTTAAAAAAATAGTAGACTCATAGAGACCATGATGCCTCCATTATCCTAGAAAAAGTAGAGATAAGAGAATATGAATAATTGGGCTATTAGAGGTAAGATATAAATAGAACTAATCTCTATTGTGAGAAATACCTTTACACAAGGGCTATGGACCTGTCATCCCCAAATGGGAAGATCTGTATTAGGGCCTCATTGCCTCAGCATAGATTCAGCAGATAGTCAGCTGACACTGGTATAGGCAAGCCTCATCAAAAACAGAGAAGGATGTGACTCAGCAAAACTGACTTTTTGGTGAGGAGGACAAATACCAGATATACATAACATTTCCAATTATTTTATGTTGTGCATGCATCAGAAGCAAATATTCTCCACTCACTGAGCAGGTCCTTGAAGGAAATTAGAACTAATGCATTTTTCAACTGGCTGCCACTGAACCTGCCATTTTTTATACACCCATTATACTATGGCTGAAATTAGACCAGGGTTTCACTAAGGGCCACTAAGAAAAGGCAGTAACATGAGCCTCAGTAACTAATGGGCAGCCAGCACTCCATCATCATCCTCCATTCTATCCATACTCTCTGTATAGACTCTGAGCAGGGAATACCCACACCCACTTCTAGGATAGATACATTTACCTGTGGTCCTTCTAATGAGTTTTAATTCCCAGGGAAGAGGTAGAAATATCGTGTCATGGATACTCTTTCAATGGTGGGCATCTGGGTTAGTATATTTGGCGTCTCAAATGAATGTTGAACCTAAAGTAGTAAAGAAAGCCTTTAGAGATTTTCTAAAAGGAAAATCTGGACTCTTTTCTCAGGAGGGAGAAAATTCTTAGTGTGTACTAAGGCTGTAGCTACGTAGCATAAACAGAAGATATTTTTAGTTTTTCATTGGATATAGCACATAGACAAATGAGTTAGCACTCTAAAAAGAATTCAATGGGTGAGCAAACCTATCGGAATCAGGTTCTTTGGAAAACCCACACAGGTTCTATGTAGTATTTCTGAACAGTTTCCCTTAAAATAAACTTGGAGTACAGGAAGGTATATCAAGATGACTTAAGAGCTTGAGGATTCCCTACAGAAGTTTGCTAATGGCTCTACAAAGCTTTCTGTAGCATAAAATTGAAAAGAAAAGGATATCACTACCTTTCGAAAAATTTCCTCTAAATGATGGCACCAAGAATACTCTTTGAAGTAGTAGATAAGTTGGGAAATAAAGAGTGATCCATTTAGGTCAAGCCTCCAAGAAATATTATCTGCAAATAAGAGGTATCAAAATATTAGGGGATGTGGCCTTTGTGTAAGTATGGAGGATTCCCAGAGCCATATTTTTGGGACAAATTCTGGTCTTAGTGCTTTTGGGGAAGAGCCAAAACCCAAAGATGAAGAAAGATAGTAACTCAGGTTTCCATAACAGGCCCAGAGAAAATCATCAGGGACCCTCAATCATAAATTCCCTTGACAGTTTTAGTGGGCAAGACTAAAGTTATGGCTTCTAGGATCTCAAGTGATAGGAAAGAGAACAGTCCTTCACCACTAACTACATAATAGGAAAAGAAAGAAAGAGAAAGAATCTGCCTCATGACATTCCTTGATTCTACGCCTCCTCTTATGCAAACTTGTTTCATACCAAAAGTTTCATTTACTGTTATGTTATATAAAATATTTTTGAATGACTACTTCTCTTTAGCATGTCAATGTGATCAAGTCTGTTCCATCATTAAAAAAAATGAGTAATATTATTCTCATTCCCACTTTATCTGTAGCTGGCTTTGTAATTCTCCTTTCTTTTTACACTCAAAATGTTCAAATTTGTCTGTTCTCACTATCCCACTTCCTTCTATCCTGCTCACTCCTGTCTGGTTTCTCCCTCCTACCTCTGACACCAACTTTACCAAATGGTTCTCCCTGAGGTCACCATGTCCTCCAAGTCACTACAACTCATGGTCATTCATCAGGCCTCATCTTCATGTGATCTCTCATTCCCATCAGAAATTGCTTGAAAGTCCAACAGACTCTTTGCTGGTAATTCTGATAACACATACTCCCAGTTGTCTTTCTTATTCTCTGACCCTTCTATGTGTGTCATATTTGCTAGCTAATGTTTCTATGCCTGACCTTGAACTCCAGAGTTCCTCCAACCTCGGCTTTGGCACACTTTCTCACACTAATCTTAATTCCTAGGTGGTTGCATATATTTTTAGCATATTAAATACCATTCTTAGGTCAGAATCTCCCAAAATTCTATCTCTAATGCAGATCTTTCTCTGAAAAATACAACTGTGCAACTCTCTACTCTTCAATTCATCTTGAAATGTGCCAAAGGCATCTCAAACCTGCCCACGGGACATCCATTTTAATGACTATAGCACAATCCCCTACTTGTACACTAAAGTCACCTTTGTCATCCCTTCTGGTTCACCTACCATATCTACCAAACCACCAGGTCATGTTAATTTTATATACTAATTATTTCTTGGATTCAACAACTAACCTCATCCCAAGACTATCTTTATCATCTACGGCTTATATTGCAAAGGTACCCTAACCTGTCTGCCTATATCTGCTTTTGCCATACTATAATCCATTCCCTAGAGTGATTATTTAAAAATGAAAATCTTGTCATTTCATTCCTTAAATCTTACCAGAATTGCCTAGTACTATTAGTGTGAAGGACCAGAAGAGGCCTCAGAAGTTCTGGCCCCTGCCTGATCCTCCAGCCCGCTCCTGGGATCCCACCTAGCTCTGTACTCCAGCCACCCGGCCCTCTCTTCTATACTCCTTTCTGTCTTCAGGTCCTGCATGCACACTGCTTTTCCTGCCTAGAATGTTCCTCTCCTTCCCTTGACATGGTTAACTCCTTTGTTTTTGAAGTGTGAGTACAAATTTTTCTTTAAAAAAGCTTTTATCACAATTGACAATCATTATTTATTTCTGTTATATCGTGCCTGTGTTTTTCCACCCAGTTAACCTCTGCCTTACTGGCCTGACTATAAACTCCATAAGGTTCAGTAACCATGTCTGCTTTAATTGTGCACAATATGCCCTGAACCTAGCCCTGCACCTACCACACAATTACATATACTAAAAAAAAAAAAAAAAAGTGAAAGCAAGAATTCTGCATAGACTATATTTCCTCAACTAAATTAAATAATCAAATCAGGCTTTATATTCCTTTTTAACTTCCTTTCACAGCTAAAAGTATAGAGCTGTTCTTTCAAATAAAATTTTATTAAAACTCCAATAGATAAAATGAATAGTAGAGTTATGCCAGTTGTGGGGTGGGAGTTGCCTGCACGGCCTTATTCCTCTTCCCTAGGCTAGACTCCGAGAGTCCTCTGGTCCCTAGAACTCACAGGCAGCCATGTACCAGCAGCACTGCCATCACCACGGAGCTTTTTAGAAAGGCAGAATCTCAGGACCCACCACAGACTACTGAATACGAAGTCTATATTTTAACACCCCCTCCCCACCACAGTGATTTCTATACACATTAATGTTTGTATTTACTATACAAGAACACTTAGAACTGGGAATTGTACAAACCAGGTTTTTAAAAATTCCCTTGTTATCTAAACCATTGATAGAACAATATTGTGGATGACTGTTAAAGAGATTTTTTTTACCGGATTGACCATGAATAAATAAGAATATTCTCTATTTACCTGCTACTATGAGTTTCTGGCCAAAGAAGGCCAGAATCATTGGATGCATTATCCTGAAGGTAGGCATTTAAATGTTAACAAATTTCCTAAGACTAGATTCAAAAAACAGGCCGAAATGTTCTAGGTTACATGGAGCAAGCATAACAATTTCACTGGTTGGCTTGTTTCATTGCTAGTAGGTAGGTGATCTGGGGGCCGGATAGTGAAAAAATAATGCATTTCTATGCTATGTTTTAAAAACAAAACAAAACAAAAAAAACTCTTCATTTTTTGTGGTTAGACTATTCCAAGTCAGGATCCTCACCAAATTCCTGCTCACTTTGAAAGCCTCTCCCAAATCAAGATTTATAGCTTTCTAATCATGAAAATCTCACTATTTTAAATCTGCCCTCCACCTAAAATAATATACCACTAGGGAAGAAACGCTCCTATCAGTGACTTGATCATAGCGAAGCCTGTTATCCAGAGACTAATAGATGATTTAGAAATTCTCCTCTCTGAAGTCACTTACGTGGTGTTGAAGATTTGAAAGCAATGAAGTCCTTCTCCACGTGGGCCTTTGTAATAGCGTCATTCCAGACGCAGCGCTGCTGCAGGAGGCAGCCCTGCGTGTCTGCAGGAGTTTCTTCCGAGTCGGCGGCCACCCAAACCATCCCGATACCTCCTGGGAGAGACGTGTGTGATATTTGATGTATGATGTGATATTTACACACACGGGCACCCATGCACACATACATACAGCATGTCTCTTTTACCATTACAGCTTTACTTTAGTACTGTGCTCCCCAGCCTGTGGGTGGCCGACAAGTACCAGTCAGTGGCCTATTAGGTACAGGTAGCAGAGCAGGAGGTGAGGGGCGGGCCAGGGGGCAAGTTCCATCTGTATTTACAGCCGCTCCTCATTGCTGGCATCACCGCCCGAGCTCTGCCCCCCCACCCCACCTACCCATCTGTGGAAAACTGTCTTCCATGAAACCCGTCCTTGGTGCCAAAAAAGGTTGGGCAAATGTACAAGTACACCAAATATACTGCTGCAGTACATTTAATGGCATTCATTAAAATGCAAGTATCTTACTATTAGTAAAACTGCCTCGCTGACAGGGAACAATACAGAGAGCATCTAAGTTTAGAATAACCATGTTGCCAACATAGCCCCAATTGTTTGGGACATTTCTCATTATTCTAGGCTACTTTTCGTTTTTTAAAAGAAATGATATAGATAATACATTTTTTTTTTCTGGGCTGGACCTAAAAGTGATACTGAAATGTTGTTTCCTTCACCCATCCATGGGAAAATGAAGGCTAAACACCAGGCCAGCAGCAACATAAACGCATGAGGGTATATTTCTATTTCCAAGCTTTCTGTTCACCCACTTTATAATGATATTGGCTTGTTTTATGTGAACTTTGGAGGCAAAAGGGATAAGCCTGGGACAAATCTAGATGGAGCCCCATCTCCTTCAGATCCCCAAATCGAGATTTATAACTTTGTAATGTGAGACTCACTGCCTCGGCAGGCCTGCATGATGATGATCTTGGGTTTGTCTTTCAGACTCCGGCAGTTGCGATTGTTGAAAATCCTGAAGACGGTGTCGTCCGGAAGAACATCTGGCTCGTGGATTCTGTGCTTTGTCCCACAGATTCCGTCCAGGATGCCATGGGACATAAATACCAGGAATGTGCTGTCTGAGGACTGGTGCTCTTGGCGGGCAGCAAACTCCTTCAGTTCTGTTTCCATTTGCTGAAAGAGATTAATCTAGAGTCACTATGGAGGAGCTTTCCATGCATAGTTTGTGCTCAAATAGCAGACGGAGTTCACAAAAATGAACTGGATCAGATGATTTGGACTGAATAGAATGATAAGAGAAATAGTGTTGTGACATAAAACCAGAACATTTAGATGTATAGAACATGAAAGTTAGTAGGATTTTTATATAGCATCTAGCCCAGTGGTTTTCAACAGAGCCTCAGATTTCTGAAGATGCAGAGAGATGGAATAAAATGAAGGGTGAGTGAGATGGCAAGATGCCAATCAGACCAAGTTGCTTTAATCTGTTTTACAATGGGGTTCCTGTACGATTTAAAAAAAGAGAGAGAGAGAGAGAGAGAAAGAATGAGAGAGAGAGAGAGAAGAGAGAGAGAAAAACAGATACTTTTCTATTTACAAAAATTAGAAACACCAAATTCCTTCACCTGAACAGCAGAAAGTTAGGTTTAAAATGGTTTGTCTAAAATCACCCAGAGCAGAGCTAAAATTGAAACTTTTTCTTTATATGTATATGTGTGAATTTTTTTTACCATATACCTGTCTTTGCACTTAGACGCATGATATTGACATTATAAAGATCTCACGAGCTCATTCCGTAGGTATCAGACAATTTCAGTGTCCAGAGCTTTCGTCTCACCCAGACCATCAAGTAATAGACATCTCCCAGATTGAGAACTTGAGAAAGGCCCTACGTTGTTAATAAAATACAGCTAGATAGAATTTCTCTAAATCCTGGCTATGAGACTTTGCATTGGAGAAGGCTGAAATACAGGAGATTCTACTCTGGAGCAAATTTAAGTCCTGTAATATCATATATTTTGTTCTTGCTGCTGCCAGGGAAGATGTTGAAAACTGTTTAAAAGGTAAACAAGTTTGCCTCTCTCTGGGGCCATTACCTGAGCCGTGAGATTCTCTTTTACAATCACTGAGTAGCCAAGGTTTTCAAGCAAATCTTGCATCCCCAAAAGGTCAATTTCAGAACCATAGCGATAAGGGAGATAGGTGAATTCTTTGTTGCAGATGATGAGGGCCAGGCGTGTTCGGCCTTCCTTCTCCATCACTGGATAGATCTGTAATTAACAGACACAGAATGATTTGCCCCAGGCTCCTCCCTTTTGTCTCCAAGGTTCATACAAAACAGGTCAGCATAATTATAAAGTGGGTGAACAGAAAGCTTGGGAATAGAAATACACCTTCATGAGGAAAGAAACAAAATCCTAGACTGAAATATGGACTAAGTCCAAAGCATATCACCTCATCTGCCTTTTTTGTCTTCAGTTTATAAAAATGGTCACGAGGGCAAAGCTTCAACTTGTTGAGTTGGACGCACTGGGTTTCCTGAGAAGCTGAAAGAGAAAAAAAAAAAAAGGCAGTAATATCTGCTGGCATGCAAGCATGCAAATCTTTTGGCTGGGCTATTATTCCTGAGGAATGCATAGTGCCATTCCATTGAAAAGTTTAATTAAATTAGAAAATTGTTTCATTATCAGAAAAATGGATAGCCTCCTTTTTTTTTCTGGTTCTTACTGATCCTACCATAAATTTCTGCTTTTGTTAGTGCTCACAGCATTGACTCATCATTCAGATCCAACATATTAGAGTAACATAAACACAGAATCTCAGATTTGGAAGGAAGCCTAATGTTCATCTAGCCTAGTCAAATCACTACTCAGATATTTGAACACCACTTACAATATCTCTGTTATTACCATCCTCTCCATTTATTGGGAACTTACACATTCAAAGGCATTCTTGGACAATACGTGTATCATAAAGTATGTACGTTCTAGGCATTGGTATGTATTTCCTGCATCAAGACCATACAGAAAACATCTAATACCTTTCCTGATAAAAGCCCCATGAATTCTTCCATGACTTCATTATGACTTTCCCTATGTTTCTATTCTTATATGTAAATACCCCTATGTAAACAATTATTGTGTCGTATATTAATTATGTTTATTTTACAAGAAGCTGAATTAGAATGGGGAAGATGTCTTTCATCTTTGTATTCCCAGTATCTAGAATGGCATCTGGCAAGATTAACAGCTTATAACTGCTGTTAATGAAAGGGTATCTTCAAATACTTGAAAGTAGCTACCAGATACCCCCTGGTTCTTGTGTTTTCCCTTAGGGCAATGAGACTTCTTTTTCTTATGATATTTTTTGCATAAGAAGTATTTAATCTTTTTAATAGCAAAATCCATCAATTTATCCACATCTCCTCTACTCACCTGTCCTACTCTCCCTCCTACTAATATACAAAGAAAGATGTGTCCTTCCTTCTGTCCATCTAAGTGAAATGCTTCTACTTATGCTCTGAATCCCATTCCCTATCACCTACAGGATTTTACTCAGGAATTTATTCGTCTCCATGTTCAACATCATGAATTTTCCCCTCTCTCACTACTATGTTGTCCCCATTGGCAATATGGGCCTTCCTTAATATCAATCACGCTTTAAAAATCCCTCCCTGTGGTCCTGTTTCCTCTCTAGCTCCTATCACATTTCTCTACTTCACTTCTCTATGCAATTTCTTAAAATCATTGTCTATTTTCACTGTTTCCATCTTGTTTTCCTTGTATGCAATCCAACCTGGCTGTTATTCTCACCACTTAAATAAAATATGCGTTACCAAGGCTACCACTGACCATCTGTTGCTTTCTTGGCATTTCACACGGTTGCACACATCCTCCCTCTTGAAGACATTTTCTAGGTTTCTGGGATGCTGCATTTTCCAGCCATCCTTCCTAAATACCTCTGTCTTCATTGCTGGTTCTTATTCTCCTGCCAACTCTCCAAAAACTGGGTTGTTCTGCGCACAGTATACCGCATACCCTGTTATTCTCTATTAGCACTTTTGCCTAGGTGGCATCTTCTAGCATCATCATCTTAAATACTATCTACATGCTAATGAATCCCCAGATTTATTCCCAGTCTTGATTATGAACTCTTCAGTTGAATATACACCTGCCTATTCAGTGTCTACCCTTGAAGGTAACACGCTTCAAACTAAATGCACAAAGCAGGACTCCTGATATTTGTCCACTCCTAGAAATCTGTTTCTCCTGCACACCTGTTTTCTCCAACTCAGTAGATGGTACTATTCACCCACTTGCCAAGTCAAAAGCCTAGTGTCATCCTTGATTCCTTTCTATTTTTCATATCCAATGTTTGATCCATTAATTAGTTTCCATTGATTCTGCCTCCAAAATAGATCCCAAATTTAGCCACTTATCATCAACTCTATTGCCATAACCCCAGTTTAAAAGCTGTTTCCTCTTAACTGAAATATTTAAACAGCTTTCAACTGGTCTTTCTGATTCTATGTTTATCCTATCACTCTTCTTCTTAAAAACTCCTAAAGTAGTATAAAAGAAGGCAAAATTCATCATTCATAAATTATTGCTCTAGACATCAGGCCATGTCCTTGCAGTTGCAATTTACTTGGTTCTATTGGCACGTAAGATTTCAACATTGACAGGGAGATAGAATTGAGAATTGAGAGTATAGTGGGATAAAAGTAAATGCAAGGAGGGAGAAAAACAAGAAAGAGGAAAAAACAGAGAAAGGAGAAATAGATGTCAATGGCAAAGAAAATAGAAAAGATGGCGAGAAAAGGGAAGAAAGGGAAAAAAGAATGAGGCAGAGAAAGAAAAGTGGGAGATTAAAAGTTACCTTTCACATGAACAGTTACTGAAAAGATTCTCAGCTGGAACCACTTCATTTATATTTTGGTAAAAGGGAGTGCTAAATTCATAACCAGAGAGGGTAATTTCTTATTTTTCGCATTGCTTTTGTTTGTGTAATGTCAATTTATTTTAGAGCTAAGATTGAAAACTTAGCTTGCATGAAAGTATTCTTTAATATTTATACCACCAGCTTTAAGCACTTGTTTTAGTGACGGATCTTGATGTAGATGGCTGGGATGAGCAGAGGCTGTGTGAAATGCCTGGAATTTGTAAGGATTGCCAATGATAATAAAACAGTTGCCTTAAAAAAAAAAATCGAAGGCTTTCTATCGCAATTGCAATCTAAATTCTTTTCCACTGACTAAAAGGCCCTAAGTAGTATAGCCTGAGTCTGACTCTTAAACAGCTCCTGCAATGACACTGCTTCTAATTTCCCACTCTCCAGCCAGATTGGCCTTGACCCTTTTAACAGAATAAGACCAACCATTTCTGTCTGAGAGTTCTTGCTCTCATTTCCCCTTTCTGTGGAACTCTTTTGCCTTAGAGTTTGGCACAACTCCTTCCCCATAATTGGAGTATGCCCTGAAAGAGCACCTCCACGGAGAGGTCATCGCTAAGCAACCTGACTCACATGCCTCCCCTTGATCAATCCCTCCCCACCCCAACCCTACCCAACATTCCTTGCTATGGTCTAATCCTCTTTTCTCTTATATATCCTCTGAAATTATATCATTTACTTTTTACATGTTTATTACATATATATATATATATATATATATATATATACACACACATCTCCCCTCACTTACTACACTGTGAACTCCATGAGAGCAAGATCTTTATCAATCTTGCTTACTGCTGTAAACCCAGTAACTAAAACAACATACAATAGGTTTCCAATTAGTATATGCTGAATGGATATAACCATGAAAAAAGATTATAAGGTTCTCATTCCTTGTAATGTTTTTTCAAAGCTTGAAAATACGGTACTTAGAAGACAATGTTACCACTAGCCCCCTTTCTAGACCGACTACAGTTGTTTAATGTAGCCCAATAATTCATCAGTTTCCTTGGTGACCACATAGTAAGTGTGACTCATACTGAGTTGTTTGGGTTTTTTCTTTCTTTTTTTTTCTTCTTTTTTCTTTTGCGTGTGCTTTGCTTAACCACATCCTTATTCTGTTTTGTGCAGTTGGTAGTTTCTTATATCTTTGTCTTTTTATAAATTATTTTAAAGATATCAGTAATCCCATTTAAAAATATGAGTCTGAGAAAAGTGAGGATATTTCCATCTGAGCACATAGTCCGTGGCAGTGAGGGTCTCAACATATATAGATTTCCTGGCCTTCACTCCAGTTCTTTTTCTACTACTCCACAGCATAGGGCCTTTTAAAAATCTGCCTTAGCTCAAATAATGTCATTATGTCATTATTATGTGTCCATGAATAGAAATTACCTGTCAGTGCTAGAATTGATGCCTGAGCCAATCCAGCACTCTGCTCAGTTTCTTCATCTTCATCTTCATTTCTGGATTCTGAAGAGAAATGAAGGGCAAGGATATAAGTGCTAACCTTACTTTTGAGGGACTTTGGTAGAAGCAGAAGGGAGAGATAAGCTTGCCATGCTGTCTGAACCTCAGTGCAGTGGTCTTTCCACTATAACACACTCTCACCCACCCCCAGTAGGGCTGTCTTACATAACCCAAATGATGTTTGGAGGATTCTTATGAACCACTCGGTTTGGTGGCAATTTACCTGTTGGAGAGACAGCCATTGCCTTGGCTGATGTACCTGTTTTTTCATTTCTACTTTCTTTACTTTCTTCTTCAGATTCTGAGGTGGGATGAACAAAAGGTTAAAATCAGTACTCTACTCTAAAGGTCATTTCCAAAGATGAAAACTGATTGAGAACACAGGTTTCCTAGATATTTACTGGGATGCCTTCTCACATCAACAGAGGTCTAAGAGTTTTTGATTGTGACCTGGAGTTTGGAGGCAGTTACCTGTTGAAGAGGAAGATGATACAGAGTTTTCCTGAGACTCATCATCCTCACTTTCAGAAGGATATGCTGAAATAATATTAAAAACAGATTTGTTAACAGAACTAAGTTTCTAGAACATACCCACTTCAAGCTCTTCCCCTTGTACTGATGAGTATAATAAATAAATGACCGTGCTTAGTTTGGGACTACTCTATGAAGCACAGAGATTTGGCCCATTCTCTAACCTCCAAGTTTGTTTTAGAGATCTGTAGCCTTCTGCTAAATGAAAAGGGAGGCAGAGTTTCTATGAAACAAAAAAGAACTTGTCATCTTTCTGCTTACATAATTCAAGGAATAATCAAAATCCTTAATCAAGGTTTTTCTCCAATTGCATTTTTCATTCTGAGTAAGGAAAGTACATCTGTGTATAAAAGTTAGATAGTCTTTCCACAACAAAAATAATTCTAAAGGGATGTTGTAAGAATTGGGAATATACTTATTTATATACTATAATGTAGGGGGTCAGCAAACTATGGCCTGCAGGCCAAATTCAGCTGGACACTTGTTTTTGTAAATAAAATTTTATTGAAGTACATCAACACTCATTGTGTTCTTATTGTCTACTGCTGCTTTCATGCAACAATAGCAGGCTTGAGTCATGACAGAGACCATATGGTCCACGAAGCTTGATATATTTACTACTTTTCAAAGAAAAATTGTGCCAATCCGTGCTCTAGAGAGAAAGAACCACTTAGGTTCCATTAACTCTCAAATTATCTATGCCCTCTTTTAATTTAATAAGGCTCCAGCACCGATAATTCATTTAACAAATATTTACTGAGTACCTATGAAGTCTTAGATGTGCTTTCTAAATGTTTGGGATACATTCACGAACAAAGTAGACAAAGATCCCTGCCTCGCGGAGCTTACAGCTCAGCAAAGGGAGACATAACAACATAATGAAAAAGTAAATTTTATGAAGCAATTAAGGGTAATAATTGTTAAAGAAAAAAGAAAATATTAATATGTAACAGTATAAAAGCAATTGGGGTAGATCAGGGCATATTTTGGTGGTAAATAAGACAGATAGTCATGAAGGTCTTAGAGATGGGGATTGTTTATTCTCCATTTGCAAACGGAAGAAATGGAGAAGAAAGAAAACTGCATAATGAAAGTCAAGAAAGAGGGAGTTATTAGCTCTTTGGCCAGCCAGTACTACTCACTTAAACTCAGTTTCTTTGGCTTGAAGAGGCGGTTCATAAATATTTTGCCTGCCATTTGAGTTTTCTCAGTGATATCCTCAACCAGTTTTTCGGCGTTGTTCATGATGACGTTCACACTATCTCCTATTTTGCGTAACTCATCTCTGTTTAACACTCTGTTTTCCATCAAGTCATCAAAAATGCCATCAAGCACATTCCTGGCCACCAATTTCACCTTGTTGAGTGGGTCTTCTTTGGGTGGTCCCTTAGCTGTGAGAATGACAGGATCTTAGATGTGGACAGAACCTTTGATGTCCCATTCTAGGTTTGTGGTTCTCAAATTTTAGTGTGTATTAGCATCACCTAGAAGGAATGATAAGCAGAACTTCCTGCACCTTATTCCCTGAAATTCTGATCTGCTAGGTCAGAATGGGGTGTATGAACTTTTGTGAACTCTGCCAATTTCTCAGGTGACGCCAAAACCACTGTTTCAAGGACCACATGTGCTTTGCGTAGCGCCTATCTTGTCCAACCCTATTCTTTTTTACGAATGGGGAAAAAGTTTAGAGAAATGAAACGATTTTACTAAAGAACGTAGTGATAGCTGACTTAGTTTAGTCCTTGTATTGCCTGGGATCCCTTCACTGTTTTCCTTTTTATCAATAACTAGTTTAAAAAGGCATATTCAATACGTACAGCAGTAAAACAGAAACACATTACACTTGTAAAATATACATTTTTGTTTCTATTTGTCTGGGCTAGGAAGCCAGCTCAGTGAGGCAGAGAACTTAGAGTACAAATTGTAGCTGATTCATTTGTTACGGAAAAAGAAAGGTCATACAGAGAGCAGAAATACGAAGGAAATGCAAGTTACTCTGCTCAACTGCACAGCTCCTCACTCTGACAACAGAACATCCATCAAATGGGTGAGATTTCTGAGTTAAATTTCAATATGAGTTAAAGAAAAAGCCTAAAATCATAGGAAAAGTTTAAGAACATAGATTCATATTTGTTACATTTGTCTTTCCTTCAAGAAGCTGCTACATACTAAGACACTTTGTTTGCATGCTCATTTCGATACTCCCATATCTCCCTCCGTCCCCAGAGTAAAATAGTTGCATCTCTTGAGAAGCCCCTCTACACCCCCTTTCCCCTGAAATGTAACTCCCTCAAAATACAGCGATAAACAGAAAAACTGGAGCTACTCACCGGCCATGACTGCTCTCACTCCCTGGAGCAGAAGATCTGAAAGTGAAAGCTGTCTTCACAGCCCTTCTCTCCTTTCAGTGGACCAACTTGTTGACACTGCCTTATGTGGGAAACTCCAGCAATTCAAATTCTCTTGTGCTTTGCCAAAATAGGGTCAGAATCCCCACCCTAATATGTAACTAGGTTCTTTTGGAAAACAGGAAGCAAAAGGTGTCTTTTCTCTTTGATAACAACAAAGTTATCAGAATCAAAGCATGCACATTCAAATGCAAGTCTTTGCATTGCCTTCCAGTCTATTTTTAAAACTGTTAACAAATCAGCTTAACCCCTATTTGTCTCTGTGCCACCACCAGCTTCTAATGGCAGAAAGGCTTCACTTGTTGCTCAATCTCAGAAGTGTGAATTTGGAAGGTAAGGAGGGAGAGCGGCTGGCTAAGGGCTGCCAAATGGTGATACTTCTATCACTGCTTTAAAAACCCAAATGAGTAATCTCTTTCCTGTTTCCTCTCCAGATATGCTTATTTCTCAACTGGGGTATTGTTTATCCATGAGACTGCAGCATATGTTTTTGCTTGATAAATACAGAAGAGACTCTTCCACTTAAATTCTTTCTTAATACTAGATATGTGTTTGCAATTAATATTAAACAACAGAGAAGTTTATAAAATGGAAAAGCACCATCCAGCTTCTTTTCTTTTCTTTTTCCTTTTTTAAAATATATTTTAGAACATTATGGGGGTACAAACATTTTGGTTACATAGTTTGCTATAATTTATATTCAGTTTGAGTCGAAGTTATAATCGTGCCCTTCAGCAAGATAGTGTGCATTGTACCCATTCAATGCGAATTTACCCACCCCTCCTCTTCCCTCCCACCTTTTTGATTTCCATTGAATTTTACTTACATATGTACATGTAAGTGTTGATTGATTAGTACCATTTCAGTATTGAGTATATGTGTTGTTTGTTTCTCCATTCTTGTGATATTTCATGTAGAAGAATGGTCTCCAGTTACACCCAGGATGTTACAAAAGATACTAGATCACCACCAGGTGGGGCACATGAATACTCCAAGTTTTAGGAGGAACCCTGTAGCTCCCAGGATTTACTTGGTCCCTACTCCGCCTGAGATAGGGAAGGCACAAGACAGATTGTGGCTGGAGTGCAAAAGCCTTTAGGGGTTTTGGTAAGCCCCAGTGGGGCTCAGAGGTTGCTTATCCTGGCTTTAAGGGGAGATGCTAGTATGGAGTTCAGAGTGATCTCTCCAAGCCCAGGGAGCTGCTCCTAAGGGAGTGGGGGAGGGGCTAATCACGTGATTGCTAAGGCCCTAAGCCAGGCTTTTTCCATCCCTGTCCACCAGCCCAGTTTCTCTGCGGGTTGGGGTGTTTGCCTTCCCTATTTTCTACCTGGAACTCCACAGCACTCCCCGCTCTGATCAGTCCACATGTGTTCCCTTTCTGGCCAAGACCAGCTCTTGAGCTACTCCATAGTTCATGTTTCTGACCTGCTGGCATGTGTCTCTGCATGATGCTGGCAGGTAGGGGGATCTCCAGTTGTGCACCCCTGTTCCACCACTAGATCCCAAGGTGAGCTAGGTTGGCATCTCTATCTGTAGAGGTCCTCACCAGAGGAGAAGCAGCAGGTCACGAGGCTCTTGGATCAAGCTGCACTCCCTATTGTAGTGAGTGGTGGGAGGGGTCCTTGTTCCCTTTTGTCCCACATGTCTGAGGCATTCAGTTGCTATGGGAACCAGGGACGAAGCTAATTCAGTCCCAGTGCGCTTCTCCAATGTGGCCGTTCTCCAGCAGGGGTTGGGGATGGGGCGTGCTCTGAGACCCCTGCTCCTCTGTGTCCCTCCACACCCTGTATTGGATATGGCTACAAGGGCTCTGTCACCACCTGAGCCTGGAACCACGTCCTCTCCCTTACGTCTCCCCGACCCACCCTCATGACTGGGGAACACCAGGTTCAGCCTCCCTGTCTTGAGCCACCAGCAGGTGATCTTGCCAAACACCTGTGGGCAGGAAAATTGCAGACTGCAGCTGTCCTGTGGGCTTGGCTGGGAACACGCTCCCATGGCTGATGAGCAGGCCTCTCAGCATAGAGCACTCTAGTGGCCACTATGGTGGGGGCAGGGGCTGTGGTCTCCCAGCACTGCTCTTGTGTCTGGGGGTTACCGGGTCCTGATCGCCAGGTGGAACTGCCAGCATGTGACCTGTGCAGCTCAGCTACAGAGACCCTGCTCTCCGAGGTAGCTTCAGCTGGGAATATGTCCTGGTCACCAAATGACAGGTCTCTTAGCAAAGAGCACTTTTGTGATTGCTCTGCAGGGCGCGGGGGCCCTGGCTAGAAGCTGGCTTGAGGCGAAATTACTTTCTGGGATGCCAGGAATGGAGGAGGTGCACAGGGAGTGTTGTCCTGATGCAAGAATGCCAGCTGTCTGTTCCCTCATGGCACACTCCAAGGGATGAGAGCCCTGGGTCCTGCAGCTGGCTAGAGGCACCCATCTGGGGGAGAGGAGCCCCCCTTACCCTTTCACTGGTCTCTGGGCCTCCCTGGATTTGGACCCTTCCACCGATTTCTTTCTATCCTCTTCTCTCTCAGCTTTGCAGCTCCTCTTGGTGGGGTCCCTGGACTTCTCTGCTGTATCTTCCCCTGGTCAACATCCAGAGCAGTAGTTGTTCTCCACTCTCCCCAGTCCAATCCTCTAGTCTTCTGCTGGGACAGTCCAACAAGCTGTGTCTCTGGTCGGCCCGTCTTCCCAGAATGTTCATTAATTTGCTATTTTTAACTGATTTTTGGTTCTTCTGAAGGTGCTTGCTTGTGTGGATAGTTGTTGAAAATCATCATCCAACTTCTTTCATTTCACAGGACAAGATAACCACAATTGTATGTCTAGCTTGCATCTTTGTGAATTTCTTTCTTAAACTTTGGTAAAACATTTAATACAATGCTGATTTTATCTGTAGCCTTAATCATTGGTCTGCTTGTATCCATGCCCTTTGCCTTCACTCTGAACTGGCCTGATGACTTGGTTTTGGCCAACGTGATACAGTAGAGGGACCTTCTGCAGTTCCCAGCCCAGGGTTTACAAAGCCTGTGCACTTCTTCCTCTTGGACACCTGAAATTCCACTCGAATAAACCTGGGCTATATCACTAGCTGATAAGAAACATCACATGGAGAAGAGCACAGTTGTCTCAACCAAGGCCATCCCGGCCTGATACTTTCCAAACATATGAGAGATTCCAGCCTGGTCAGTAGGGATGTCTGCCCTACTTGGAGCTGATCTTAGACACAGGAATGATTCCAGCAGAGACAAGAAGAAACACCCAGCTGACTGGTTGCCTTGGGAACAATAGTCAATGCTATTGTATTGTCAAATTGTCAAATGATGTCAAATGTATTGTCAAATTAACACATTCACGATAAAATTAATCCAATAGTACTGAAAGGCATATAGTAAAAACCATATTCTTCAGTACAACTCTCCCCACCTTCAGTATCCCATACTAGATGCAATTTCCATAAATTATTTCTGATTTTGCTTCCTGGTAGAGATATTTGGAATTCCCAATAATGCCTATTTTATCTATTTCCAGATATATAGAATACAAACAATGCCATTGACTACCTCATATAAATGAAATGTAGCTGCTACATTGAATTATATCCAATTCTTCGTAATATTTGATGATGATGTGATTTTCAATTCTTTGCTTGATTAATTTTTAAACATTAAATAATATATTTAAGCTTCTTTTTCCATCGATGTGGCTCAGCAGCTTATTTCTCCTCTATGTGAGTTGATTATTAATAGTTGCCGTCAGGCAATTTTCTCTGTCTTTCTCACATTTGATTGTATTATCATTTTTTTCTAAATTTTTATTTTGATAAAATGGATATAACAAAAAATGTACCATTGAGTCCTTTCTAAGTATACAATCCAGTGGTATTAAATATATTCATAATTTCCTGTAACTGAGATAGGGAACTGACAGGCACAGCTTAACACAGAGTCAAAAAGCCCCTAACTACCCTGATCAAAGACAGCATGTGGTGACAGAAGAAGTTAAGACCAGTCAAAACCAAGATGGCAAGGAAATTGGTAGCTGCTTAACCTTGCAGCTCATTATACCCTAGTTATAATATAAAAGCATGCTGAAAGAAACCCCCATTGGCACCATGACAGTTCCAGGAGGGACCTTATAAAGTAAAAAAAAAGGGAGGGGTCCCAGTTTTAGGAAATCACCACCCCTTTTCAAGAAATAACAAATATTCTTCTCTTGCTTAGCTTATGATTAAGACTTTGCCTAAAAGAAACAAAAAACAAAAAAACCTAAAAGTGCTGTTCTCCTCAGCAGGGAAAATTAGCCTCTACTCTGTGGAGTAGATCTTCTTCCATATTTCCTAAATAAAACTCTCTTTCACCTTACACTGTCAGCTCACTCTTGAATTTTTTCTTGTGTGAAGCCAAGGACCCACTTGGAATTCACGTGATCTCTAGAATTGGGAATTATTTTCCTATAATATAACTATCACCCCTATCTACCTTCAGAATTCTTTTAATCTTATAACTCTGAAACTCTATATTCATTAAATAATAACTTCTGATTCCCTCCTCTCCCAGGCCCCTAAAACCACCATTCTACTTCTCTCTCTAAGAATTTGACTTCACTAGGCACCTGGTGTAAGTGGAATCATACAGTGTTTGTTTGTTTTCATGACTAGCTTATTTTACCTAGCATAATGTTTTCAAGGCTCATCCATATTATAGCATATGTCAGAATTTTCTTTCTTTTTAAGTCTAAATAGTATTCCATTATATATGTAAAGGAAAAGAAAAATCTCAGGACCACCACCCTTATTCCTTATGCAAAAGGGAAGGTCAAGCTTGGAGGCTGAGTTATGCAACACCCCCTTCCAAATGAATAGCTGTTCCTAACATTATGCATCAGCCAGATCCCTACTGACAGGTGAAAGACCTCAGGCAACTACGAGGACTGCCCCCACTGATCATTCATAAGAAAATTCCTTGCTGGCCTCTTATAAGCAAGGACATACAAATTGTAACTTTAGGACTCCAGGCTACATCTACCTTCTAAAACTAAAGTCTTTTCCATTCCACCCTAATAATGAATCACAAGTTTACCTTCCCAGGTGCAGAACAGAGATAATATCAAACATCCTTCCACCTGCCCAGGGACATCTACATAATTAATGCTCCCTTCAGTTCCTTTTTCTTTTCTAACATTATTCACTTTATCTTATGTAAAATGTAGATTTCCTGGGCGTCTCAAGAATGTAGCCATTTTGCCTCACTGCCTACTCCCTTACTCTTTTTTCTTTCTGTATGCCCTCTTCCGCACTTAAATGCTGAAGTTCCCAAATTTCTGTTCAGAAACAGCCATAGATACTTCCATGGGTTGTATTTTTCCTGGGGCATGTCCTCAAACTTTGGCTTAATAAACCTCCTTTGATTGAGATCTTTGCCTCCATCATTTATTTTGGGTTGTCGTAAATATATATCATATTTTGCTTATCTATTCACCAGTTGATGGCTACTTGGGTTTCCTTCACATTTTAGATAGTGTGAGTAATACTGCTATGAACGCGGATGTCCAAATATACCTTTAGGTCCTGCTATCAATTATTTTGGGTCTATACCCAGAAGTGGAATTTCCAGATCATATGGTAATTCTACTTTTAAGTTTCCGAAGAGCTGCCTTACCGTTTTTCCACAGGGGCTATATCATTTTACATTCCCACAGGATTCCAATTATTCTACGTCTTTGCCAACACTTGTTATTTTCCGTTTGTTTTTGTTTTCTATAGTAGCCGTTCTAATGTGTGTAAGGTGGTATCTCATTGCAGTTTTAGGCACAATATCCTTTCGCCCTATTGTTGAAAGTAAGTCGCAGCCAATTCTCTTCACTCAGTGAAGTGCAGGTATTATATGAGCCATAAAGCTAGACAATACCATTAGCTTCTTCTCCTTCATTTTCATTCACCCGTCATTTTAATTGCAATTCTGTTCTCTGTTAGAGAACCTAAAAAGACACGGTTCAGTTTTTGCAGATTTTTTTTTTTATTTTTCTTTCAAGAGATGAGACTTGCCCAGGCTAGTCTCAAACTCCTGGCCTCAAGAAATCCTCCTGCTTCAGCCTCCCAAGTAGCTGGAGTAAGAGGCACAAGCTGCACCCAGCTTCATTTGTTTTCACTTTTATTGAAATACAAAAGGTTAAATGCTCGCACAGTACTGGTAAAGGTGCTTCTTGGCGCTGATAAAGGAGGGTGGGCTGCCTGTGGTTTCCTGTAGGAGACAGAAAAAACAGGTCAAGATGGTTCTCCATTACACCTTTCGTCCCATTCCTCATGATTCTTCTTCCGTCCACTTCCGTGAGCTCTTGTCTCTTACCTTGACTTCCATCTGTGACCTATGTAGGCTATTCACCATAAAGCACTCAGGGTGATCTTTGCAAAGCTTAAGTTAGAGCTTATTTCTTCTCTGATCAAAAGGACTTCAAGAGTTTCTTATCTCACTCAGTCTAAAAATTTTAAAAGATGTACCACGTGATCACCAAGGTTCACGGGATCAGCTTTCTCTCCATTTCACTGAATTTATCTCTGCCATTTCCCCCACTACGGTTCTCATTCACTCACACTGTCTTTGTAGTTCTTTAAGTAAGTTTAGTGTATTTCTGCCCCAGGGCATTTGCACTTGCTTTATTCTGTGCTGGGACACTTTTACTGCATAAGAACCACATAGCTTACTCCCCCGCCGTTCTTCGTTTGCATTTCATCATTTCAAATAAGGCTTTCTTGAGTAATCTATTTACAGCAGTACAACATCCATCACTTTGTATTTCCCTTAACCTTTAGCTTTCTTCTTAGTTCTTATCACTCTCTGACCTATGATATATTTACCTGTTTATGTATTCAGACAGAGCCTGTCTCTACTCACTCGAATATCAGCTTTCTGAGGGTAAGGAATCTTTTATTTTGTTCACTGGTATTATACCAAGCATCCAGAATATAACCTGATGCATGGTAAGTGTGGATAAATATTAGTTAAACAGACAATCCAAAGCTCAAATGTCATCCTCTTAAATGAATTAGGCACTGGAAGCTGATCAGTGAAATATCTATGTATTTTGCAACTGGGGTGTCAGAAATCAAGAGTAAATGCCTATGTGGTAAATATTTGAATTATTGAGGCAAACTTTCCTAAAAATCTCATTTAAAGTATGTTTCTGAGAGAGAGATTAATAATATGCCTTTAATATAGTATGATATAAAGCTGTAGTTGGTGAAAAGTAATCATTGGGTCTAAACTTGATATACCCATTCTAAAATATTTTGACCAAAACCAAAAAAGCTTAAGTGTTAACATGGGAGCTTGAAGGAGTTTCTCAGAAGTAACTGAAGGTCTGAAAGTGGACTCTGAGTGACCTGTGATTTACACTGTGAGAACAATCTGAGAACAGTCTGAGAACCAGAGCGTGCATCCACACAAATGTTACAGTCCAGGATATATTTTATACTGTCTGGTAATGGCAGCTTAATGTCAGTAATGTGATATCTGCATTAGAGAAGTAAAGTCTTGCTTCCTCCATAGTTAGTTCCTCTGTTTACTCTGTTTTTTTCCAGGCTCACATGCAATGTCTGGTAACTCAGTGTGTGGGGGGGGTAGGGGGAGGTCTGTGAGAGAGAAAGAGAGTATGAGAAATCAATGAATATAAGTAATAATGAGTACATTGCAATTTTAATAATTGCTATCCTAGGTCTTTCATTATTTATCATATCTTACCTTGGTTTTCCTTACCTCTTTGACTGATTAATTGGTTGATTGTAGAGATGGGAAGGATCCAAATGCACAAAGGTAGAATTAAAAAAAATAGCAAAGAATCACCAAACTATGTCAACAAAGAGCACTAATTTGGTCATCCAAGCAGTCAGCTGCTATTTGTCATTGGACCTCACCACCAGCAATACTCTCCCATATATTTTACCCATGCACAGCAACTCTCCATACTTACTATGTTCAATTTCCAGGAAAGAGGTAGAAGTATCTTGTCATGGATAGTCGTTCGATGGTGGGCATCTGGGCTCGAACACTTGGTGTTTCAAATGATTGTTGTACCTAAAAAGAAAAAGAGGCTCTAGATCAGGGGTCCCCAACCTATGGTGAGTTAGATAATTATTTCATTATATATTAAAATGTAATAATAATAGAAATAAAGTGCGCAATAAATCATAATGCACTTGAATCATACCAAAACCTTCTCCCCTTCCTGGTCTGTGGAAAAATTGTCTTTCATTAAAATGCTCCCTGGTGCCAAAAAGGTTGGGGACCATTGCTCTAGATGACATATAACTCTTTTGAAATCTCAGAAAACATCTTGTCCCATGAACCAGGAAATGCCAAGAATGAGAGGAGTTCCTGGGGTTGATGGGACCCCAGGAACTGTATCCACAGGATTCTATGTCACATACCAGAGTTAGAATTCCAAATATGCCTCTTTTAAAGAACACTTCATGCCAGAATGTATTTTTAACTCAAAATAAACATCTCATGCCTAATCCAAGTCCTTTCAACCTCTATGTCCTCTATTTTTCATTTCTGACTTACAGATCTATCAATCAAGTATCCCTTGGATCTGTTCATGAGAAATAGATAAGGAAAACCCCCCATTTTCAAACCCCACCAAGGCTGTCTCCTCAATTTAAGGAGACCTAATTCCCAGGATCTCGTCTTTAAGGCCCGAACACTGAAACTTTCATATCCCCACCACCAAGCTGATCTCTGAAGTCTTTTGCATGGACTGATCAATGAGATCCCACTTACCCTAAATCCAGTGTTTCTAGTCTTTGAAACTATAACATCTAATTCCTATTCATTTGAAGAACTTAACATTTTAGATCCCTATTCACAGGAAACCTGACTCATGCTACCAAGGAATCTTCTCTAATCTACCAAAGGAGTATTTCTCTTTTCCCAACATAGTGTAACTGTTCTCTACGATTTTGAATTTAAAAAACAATTATGCTTTCCCATGTTCTTAATATCAGTCCTATTCCTTTAACAAAAAAGTGAGGGGCATGTATGCATTCATTCATGTATCTTTTTACTCAATGGATATTAATTGAAGTCTGCTATGTGCCAGGCATGTTCAGGTGTTGAGCAAATCCCTGCCTTCATAAAGCTTGCAATTTAGTGAGTAAATACAGGTAAAAAAATCAGACACATAAATAAAATAAAAATAACTGGCTGCTGGTAAGAGCTATGAAGAAAAATATACAAGAAGGAGGAAGAGGAATAAGGACTGTACCACGTTGGGGAAGGAGTATGAAGTCTTCCCTTTTGGACCATTCCACTCAAAGAATGTATTATTTTAATTTTCTTTTACACGTCTTTATGGATCCTATCACAAATTGTGATCACACATTTGTTTATTGATTCATTTTTTTAGTGTTCATATTACTCACAAAAGTGTGAGTCCTCAGTAGGCTTATGTACTCCTCCCCCATTTCCCCCCTGTCACCAGGTTAGAGCCCATTATGTAGCAGACCACCCAAAACATATGTTGTTTTCATTGCTTAATGTATTAAATACATACATTTATTATTATTATGTATTAATGAAATGAAAGCAATGTATTAAATACATTTAATACAATGTATTAAATACTTTTCATTGCTTAATGTATTAAATACATATAAGTATTTAATACATTAAGCAATGAAAAAACCTTTCTGTGTTTTGAATTTTAAGAACTTATAGCCTATAACATATAAGTTTATGGTTCATATCATTTTGTCCTACTTTGGTCTCCTGCTGGGATATATTGACATCTTTTTGTAAACCAGATTTCAATCCCTAGATGACATATACCAGTGGTAGAGCTACCACTCTACTTTTGCTTGCCTGAAAAAGTCACTTGAAATGTGAATAATGATAAATTCTTCCTGAACAAATAAATGAATGAGGAGTAGTGGAAAGAGAAGCTTACCTTCCGAAATACTTCCTGTAGGTGACAGCACCAAGAGTATTTCTGGAAGCATGTGATGAGCTGTGTGATGAAGAGGGAGCCCTTTGTGCTGTCTCTCCAGGACTTATTATCTACAACGATAGAAACTGTTATGCCTTGGATGTTGATTTTCACTATTTTCTGTTTACATTTTTGTTTTTTGGTCATTTGTAAAAAGAAAAGCATAGCTCAGGAATTATTCTTAATAGAAGAACTTATAACCTGAAATTAACTCGTTTTCCACATAGAGAAAACAAAAAAGCTGGCAGAGGTTGAATTAAAGGGTCGGACTGTCAGAGCTGCAAGAAATTACAGAGTGATTACATTTGGACACTTAGAGCTGAAATTCTACTATGTGTCTTATGTTCATTCACTCAGCTTTGACATAAATGGGATTATCCCACTTTACAGAAGAAAGAATAGAAGTTTTGAAGGATACAGGAACTTCCCCATGTTCACATAGTAAGTAAGCGACCAAAAATGGCCACCTGGGTCCAATGCAGTTTGCAAGTTACATCATGCTGTCTTTAACAACATAAAAAACAAAATAGATGAACAGAACCAAAGTTTCAGTTACAGAAGATAAGTAAGTCATAGAAATATACTGTATAATATAGTGTCAATAGTTAGTAATACTGTATATTTAAATGTATAAATATTTATACATGTATACATATTTATATACATGTATATATGTAATATGTATATGTATATATGCATGTATATATGCATGTACATGTATGTATATATGCATGTATAATATGTATGTATATGCATGCATGTATATATGTGTATATATGTATACCTGTATGTAAGTGTGTATGTGTATATGATATGGATGTATATGTATACATGTATGTAATATGTATACATGTATACATGTATACATATTTATACATATATAAATATTTATACATCCTAAGGGGGGAGATTTTATATGTGTGTTCTCATCATGCACAAACATAAAAGCATGATGATAATTAATAGAGAGCTGCAGGAATCTTTTGGTGGCAGGGATATGTTGAAGGTATAAATTGTGGTGATGGTTTCACTGGTGGATTCTTATCTACAAATCTATTAAGTAGTATACACTAAATATGTACAGTTTTGCTGTACCTCAATAAAGTAGTTTAAAGGAATAAGACTTCAAATTTGAACATTTGAAACAGTCAAATGTGAAGGTCCTTAAGATGATTAACTAGAGATAAAAAGCTAACCACTGTTCCCTATACTGGACCTAATCAGTCCTAATCTATTATTGTCTATTTCTTTCAAAGCGCATCCACATTCCTACTGGGGCATGAAATGGCATCACTCTATGTAGAATCAGATGGAAAATATGAGGAAAAAGGCTTGAAGTTGGTAATTTCAGAAAGGGCAGCCAGTCCTGGGATCCACAAAATCTATACTTAAAATATTAAATGGAGTTAATTAAAAAAAATGAATCAATCATTGATGTATAAATGAAGTTAAGTGAATGAGGTTCCTTGTATTGGGTTGCTTTTTTATTTGGTGTACCACTGACTGTAAAATACAAAAGTTATAAAAAAAAAAATGGCAGACTAGAGGCCACCTGCCAGCTCATCTCTCCCAAGAAAAAAAAAGTATAATTTTTAACAGTGTGTGTGGGAGGAGTAGAATCTGTTCTTACAGCACAGATAAGAGAATGTAAAATATATTGACAAAACTCAACCTTTTTTTCAGATCATTTTTGCCCAGAGCCTATCTTGATTTCTCTAGAACCATTCAAAGGTGGCTTCAAGTCTACAAATCCTTGAATGCCTCTAAAAGTTACATACGTGGGGTGGAGGAGCAGAAAGCAATGAAGTCCTTCTCCACATGGGTCTTGTGAACAGCATCTTCCTCTAGGTTCTCAGGGGACTGTGAGAAGATGTCTGCCGAGGCTTTTAGAGAGTCTTTGACCCACACTTCCCCACGGTTTGCTGTGGAGACATGAACTTGCTACACACCACTGAGCCTCCCTCAGAGTGACTATCACAGTTGCCCACTTTGTTCATTTCGAATATTCATTCTGACTATTAATAGTTTCATACACACCCTCAGACCACTTTACCTTCTGTCTAATGCCATTGAGTAATGTGCCAATTAATAGTGACATCATCCTGTAGTTACCAGCTTTTAGGTAAATTATTTCTGCCTTTTATTTAAAGAGAATTCCCAGTAGCCATGATATTTTGGATGTCAAGAAAAAAAAAAGAAAACTTTGATAGCAGTGCCCCCCAGCCCCCTGATCTCCATACTCACTCCCCTTCAATATTTATGAAGAAAAAAAAGGGTGCTGCTATTATATTATGGCCCAACATTCAAAAGTAAATCTTCTCAAACAAGATAATTTCAAAATGTCTGTAAAACATTTATAAGACAAGCTACCACTAAAATGCTTCCATTCAAAGTTGTGAATATTTCATTCACCTTCAATTTAGGGATTCTGATGATCTCCTTCACCACTTCCCCTGGACTAAATTGTATAGAAACTTCTCAGCTGACCAGGCAATCATAATGACACCAGCCCCCTAGACAGAGTTTCCTCATCATTCAGTGCAGTGGATTTGCACTGGGTGGGTTAAGATCATTTCCCGTAGATGTAAGCCATGCATCAAAAGTCTCTGCAAACTCCTTTGTAACTTTTGGATTTTCCATCTGAGAACTCACCACCTCTGCAGGCCTGGACAATGATGACCTTGGGTTTGTCCTTTAGAATAGGGCAGTTGCGGTTGTTGAGTATCTGGAAGATGGTATCATAAGGCAGCACATCCGATGTTCCCTCACTGTGCCTCGTTCCACAGATTCCATCCAGGATGCCATGAGACATGAGCACCACGAAGGTGCTGTCTGAGGACTTGTGCTCTGGCCGGGCAGCAAATACCCGCAGCACCGACTCCATATCCTGGAGAAGACCAATGTCTCACTTCAGTAGAGCAAGTGTCACAACTATCTGACCTCCTAGATTTACCATGAGCAGCATAAGAAACACATGTGACATTCTGTCATGGCGCCTTCACACAGTGCTGACTCAGTGATGACAACTGTTTTCTTTTTCCTTCTTAATGGGACAGTGGGTTCCAACCTTCTCCTGCTGCTGCTGACGTACCAGAAACTATCTTCTCAATATACTGTCTTTTGTTATATGTGACACATATTACCTTTTCCTGTCCATCTCTATCTTTTCTCCATTACCTAACAAGAATCATGTGTAATACAAGCATCATCATGCCACTTTCTTTTCAAACCCATCCCACTGTGCTTAGAATAAAATAAAACCTCTGGCCTGACCCTGCTCCACCCTCAGGTTGGCCACACTGGTCTTTTTATGCCTCTCCCATGCCAGTACCTTTCCAGTTTAGCCCTTTCACATGTAGCTCCCCCTACTTGGAAGGCCTTTCACTCACATCTTTCCAGAGCCACCTGCTTCTGGTAGTCACGACTCAACTTCAGCGCTATCTCCTCACAGAGGCTTCTCTGGACCACCCCATCAAAGGTGCCCCCCAACCCCAATTCTCTCTTCCTTTTTCCTTTTCTGTTCACTTATTTTGACTTTGTTATCAAGCTTATGTAGACACATACACACACAATCTCTGAAATTGTTTGTTTTGCTTATATTTTCATTGTCCCTCTGCACTCTAACCTAGGTCAGCGTGAGCTGGGAACTTCCCATCTCACTGAAAGGCGCATCCCAGGTGGCAGGAAAAGCTCCTGACACCAAGTTCAGGACTCAGTATTTGTTTCATGAGTGCACTTCTGCTTAACAGTCACCACTCGGGTTGTCTGGGGAATCTTGGGGCTGACTCCCAGTCACCTCACTTTGGAATTCAACAGGAATGGTGAAAACACATTCACCATTCACCAACATCAATCACACTTTGTCCACTTGCATGGAATTGGGATGGTTGGAGTTCAAAAGAAACACAGATTTTACCTATGCAATATCTTCATTTTGCCAATGCACATACAAATACAGCCTGAGGATGTTAAAGCATTTGAGGTTTTCTAAAGCTGCCTAGTTAGTGGAAGGATGAGTGCTGAATACGTGTGAGTTTGGGGTGGGTGAGGGGCCCTTACCCTGGCTGTGAGTTTCTCTTTTACATCCACACTGTAGCCCAGGCCCTCAAGCAGCCCCTTCATCCCCACGATGTCATGGTCAGCCCCATTCCTCCGCTCAAGATGGTCAAACTCTGTGTTGCATATGATGAGAGCCAGGCGAGTGCGATCCTTTTTCTCCTTTATGGGGTAGATCTGCAGGAGATGGATATGCAGTGAGTTTGATTCTGCCCGAGTCTATTTTGAAACCCCATACACCCTGCAGTGTTGCTTTATTAAAGCCTCGTACAGCTACCCTCTCCCCCAACCTCTACCAGGAGACCCTGCAATCCTCTCTCTCAAGAGCCCTGAGCAAGGACCGGGATATATTTGGAAGGGTAACTCAAGAATCTTTACAAACTATAAATAGAATAATTCCTACCCGTCCTCTCCTTTCTTCTCCACCTAGTTAGGTCTTGCTTAGCATCCAAGCTTCAGATCAAAGTTCATAAAAACCAAGAGACATTTTTCATTGGCTCCAGTAATAATGAATACACCAAAGATTATTTGCCTTTGGTAGAATTATTATTTTCGTACTATTTTTAACATATCAACTCATAATGTTTTTCAAGCTTTAATTATAATTTTAAGATATGTTTCATATCCAGGTCTTTCAACTAGGGTAGAAATGGTTACTACTCAGGCATGTTATCTTACACATATTTCGATTCTATGCCTATAGTTGAAATTACCATAAATCCCAAATAGGTGCATGAATACATAAATTTTCCTACTCAGATTTATGAAAAAGGTTTCCACAGTCTTCACCACCAATTATTTAGTGTTTTAAGAAATTGTGCATTTAAGCGATAGCAATTGTCTCTTGCCACATCTCTGTCTCATGCATAGAGCACGGTACCTCTCCAGCCCGTTCTTTACTCAGTCTCAGGAAGTCTTCACGAGGGCAAAGCTTGAGGGTATCTGTAGATTCTGCTGACTCAGCTGGTCCAGCCTTGATTTCTGGAGGATCTGCAGGGTATATAACATTATACTTATTGTGATTTCTGCCTTGGTGACCCAATTCATCACCTCAGAAGATTGAGAGAGTGGGAAGTCCTGGGAAGAAGACTTTTTGCACATAGGGGTTATAGCTGTATCTAACCTCTCCCTCTCGTATAAGTAGATACATCGTAACTGGGAGAAAAGAGAGAAGTCCCTGATAGAGAAAGCAGATCCAACCAGAAATGCAATAATAGATTCTGATAATTCTGGGGAAAACACTTTGATAACTTGGGGGTCAAATCTAGACTCTCTATATTGAGGAAAAACAGTTTGACTTTTCCAATGATACCATTCTAGGGTACTCACCCATCTATATGGACCTTCTATATACTCTAAGCAAGAGTATACTGGGTAAATATTTATCAGAGTGCTATCTATTAGAAATATAATGTGTGTTCTACTAGCAACATTAAATGGTCTAATATCCACATTAAAATATTAAAAATAAACAGGTGAAATGAGTTTTAATAACACATTGTATTTAACACACTATATCTAAAATATTACCATTTCAACATGTGTTACTAGTCAAGATTCAAGGATTTAATAGCCACATATGGATATGATATTAGATGGTACAAGTCCCATTTTGGAGTGATAATCCCCTCTTTATCCAAACAACACATGCAGATACATTCATACACCGTAGCATTTATCAGAATCTTGAATCTTATACCGTCCAGTTATTACTTTTTCAGAATCTTAAACTGAATTCTTAACCTTTCTAGAGGAAATAGGCTTCAATCATACCTCACCATATAGTAAAGTCAGCTATTTAAAGGAAAAATGCTGAATAGTAATAATAGTGTTTTATCCAGGATCAAAGGGACAATTTTTTTGTTGTTGTTGTTAGATACTTTGACTAACTCTGGATATCTTTCCTCCAAAGTGCTGAACAACTAACACTAAGTTTTTCATCCCATGTTTTATAATGCAAGAAAATAATACATATGTTTTGGAGAAGTTTGTTTCTGAGTATTTCTCATCTGTCTCCTAGAGAAATGTAAATATTATCTAGCATTGCTTGTCCTTATATGACTGAGATTGTGCAAGAGACTGAGAAATTTCAGAGCCTTTTGTAGAACAGGAAAGGAAAAGGAATTTATAAACAGAAATTAGAAGAGAAGCTTAGCAAGATTTAAACTATTGTGGTTTCTTGCCATGATTGGAATGGATAGTCATGTTATTTCTGTTCAGTTACATGGGACAACTTAGACATTTTTTGGTTACTTTCATTTAAATGAGAAAGTAATATTATCTGATCTAAAATTTTCAGATTTTTATATTTTATAATTTTTCCTATTTCATCTTTTGTTTTCATTATGTTTTAATAATACTTTTGAAAAAATGTCTTTCTAAAAAATATGATGAAACCCTAAGGTCCTGAGATGCACCAAGTTATAAGAGTGTGTAAGGATACA
Source organism: Mirza zaza (assembly GCA_008750895.1). Classification (NCBI taxonomy): domain Eukaryota; kingdom Metazoa; phylum Chordata; class Mammalia; order Primates; family Cheirogaleidae; genus Mirza; species Mirza zaza. Next base: position 78,798 of record VSMD01087603.1, read on the forward strand.
AAACTTCTGAGCATTTTTTTTCATAGATTAAAGAGTGACACATGCTTTTCCCTCCCATTCCAGAAAATTCTGCCAATATGAAGACATCTGGGGTCCTAGGATATTTCCTGGTCAAAGGGTATGTCTTTTCATCAAAAGTTTTCTTTTTCTAGTTTATTTATAAGTTTGGATTACTTTCTAATGTAACAGTCATCTCCTAATAACCATTATGTGTCTATGTATACATATAGTGTTTTCAAGTAAAATGAGAAATTAGACAGAATCTCTGTCTTACATCCAACAGTAAAATTAGCATTACAGCAGATTATTGCATCACAAAATAATATATGGTGTGGTTCAGTCCACTGCCAAAAGGGAGTTCCAATTAGCCTGTCAGCGCAAGAGAAAAAAGTGAGGAAATTAAGAGTTTAGGTAAAAATTTTAATTTCTGGTTCTAATCTGTTATGTAATTAAATGCTTGAAATCCCAATTAATTGATACAAAAGGGAAGGGACTAGTACATGGTAATACGAAGCCATCTCACATGGCAGGTAGGGATCAAAGTAGTTATCTTTCTGATTAAATAACAGTGCTTCACACACATTATGTGTGAGTGTGTGTGTGTGTGTTCGATGAAACTAAGAAATAAAGAAATAGCTTGGGTTCTTCCTATCCTCCTTTCCATATGCTCAACATTATGCTGGAAAACTTCAGAATTACACCCACGACCAAAGACTTGGCTAGAACCTTTACCTATTCTAATAGTCACTTAAGTAATAACTTGCCCCAAACCACACAAATTAGGATTATAATCCTATTCTTACACCATATTCTACATAGTTAACCATGACTCAGCTTCAGTAGTAATAGTTAATATTCACTGAGCCCTCATCATGCCAAGTGCTTTACTGAAATTTCATGAAAATGCCATGTAAAAGTGCATTTATGCTTTTTACATGGAAAAGGAAATGTACTAACTAATACATTTAGTACTAGTACACTAGTACCAGTGCACATTAGTCACTAGTACACTAGTCAATTAGTTAAGTAATTGACCCAAGTTGTGTAAAAAGAATAGAGTGTATAGTAACAGGGAGGCAGGAATTGAAATTCAGGGGTTTAAAAAGCAGAGCCTCCACTCTTAAATCATCAAACTGCATTATATAATACTTGGTGGAGATCTACTTAAGAGAATTCAAACAAGATAATTAGGGGTCTCAGAAAAGGTAAGTAAACTCCAGCAGGGGAGATCACAAAGGCATTTTGGAAGAGGTAGCAAAAATGCTAGTTTTGAAATACAGTGTAAATATTGGAACAGAGAGTTTGAAGATTTGCAAACAGCACCCAAGTTAGTATGCAAAATACACACTTTGCCTAAGTTTTGGACTTCTGTTTTATTTATTTGTGTGCTCAGTGAACTTGTAGAGTGTTGACTGAATGAATAATATGTGGAGAAATATGGCAAACAATAAAATTAAGGAGGTTTAAAATACAACAAATGTCACATATGACAAACCGATAGCTAAAGTCATGTTCATAGTGAAAAGTTGAAAGCTGTTTCACAAAGATTAGGAACAAGAGAAAAGTGTTGAATTTCACCACTTCTACTGAACATACTAGATATTTTAGCCAGAGTAATTAGTCAAGAGAAAAAAAGGGCATTTAAATTAGAAGGAAAAAAGATAAATTGGACCTCTTTACAGATAATATGATCTTATATATTGAAAACCCTAATGACTACACCAAAAATTTGTTAGAACTAATAAGAAAAAAACCCAATCCCATTTAAAATAGCTAAAAAAATCCCAAAATACTTATGAATAGATTTAACCAAGGTGGAAAAAACCAATACACTCAAAACTATTAAATGCTGGTGGAAGAAACTGAAGAAGACACAAATAAATAGAAAGATATCTTGTTTCAAGGGATTAGAAAAATCAATATTGTTAAAACGTCTATAATACCCAAAGTGATCTATAGATTCAGTGTAATACCTATCAAAATTCCAATGGAATTTTTACAGAAATAGAAAAAAAAAATCCTAAAATTTATATGGAATCACAACAAAACCTGAACAGCTCAAATTATATTGAGTCAAGAGAACAGACCTGGAGGCATCACACTACCTGAATTCAAAATATACTACAAAACAATAGTAATAAAAATAGCACAATCCTGGCATAAAAATAGACATATAAAACAATGAACAGGAAGAAAGCCCAGAAAAAATTCCAATTATTTACAGCAAATTGATTTGCAACAAAGGAGCCAAGAACACACAATGGAGAAAGAACAGTATCTTCAATAATTGATATTGGGAATATTTGATAGCCACATGCAGAGAAATGAAATTAGACTATTATCACTTACTATATATAAAATCAACTAAAAATGGGCTACAGACAGATATTAGAAGTGAAAATGTCAAACTACTTGAAGAAAACATAGGAGGAAAGCTCCATGACATTGGAATATTTTTTAGATATGACACTAAAAGCACGGGCAGAATTAAAGCAGAATTAAATAAATGGGATTGTATTAAACTAAAAAGCTTTTGTACAGCAAAGAAAAAAAATCAATAGAGTGAAGCGATAACCTATAGTGTAACAGAAAATAATCATACATCTCATAAGAGGTTAATATCTAAAACGTATAATGAATTTAAGCAACTCAATAGGAAGAAAACAAACTGATCACAAAATGAGCAAGGGCCAGAATAGACATTTTTCAAAAGAAGGCATACAAATGGGCAACAGATATATTAAAAAATGGTCAACATCTCTAATCATCAGGAAAATTAAAGCCTCAATAAGCTATCAAATCATACCTATTAGAATGACTATTATCAGAAAGACAGAAAACAAAAAGTTTTGGAGAGGATGAGGATAAAAAGAACCCTTCTACAGATGGGAATGTAAATTAGTACAGCCATAATGAAATACAATATGGAGGCTCCTTAAAGAATTAGAAATAGAACTCAAAGATGATCCACCAATCCTACTAAGTGCTAGTTAGTGTTTCATCTAAAACAGATGAAATCAGTATGTCAAAGAGATATCTGCACTTCCGTTTTCATTGCAGCATTATTTACAGTAGCCAAGATACATAATTAAGCTAAGTGTCTGTGGACAGATAAATGAATAACGAAAATGTGGGTTATATACATAAGGGAATACTATTCAGCTTCAAAAGAGAAGGAGATCTTGTCATTTGTGACAACATGGAAGAACAAAGAGGACATTATTTTAAGTGAAATAAGCTAGGCCATTCACCAAAAGAAACATACCACATGATCTCACCTATATGTAGACTCTACAGAGTTAAACTCATAAAAGAAGAGAATAGAATGATGGTTACCAAGGGTCAGGGGATCATATTGGAAGTTTGGGATACATTGGTCAAAGGAAACAAAATTTCAATTGGATAGGAGGAATAAGGGATCTGTTGTACAACATGGTAAATATAGTAAATAATGATGTATTGTATTCTTGACAATTGCTTGAGACTGAATTTTAAGTGTGCTAACCACAAAAAATGATAAGCATATGAGGTAATGCTTATGAGGATTAGCTAAATTTAGGCATTCTACGATGTGTACATATTGTAAAATATCACATTGTACTTAATACATACAATTTTATTTGTCAATTAAATAAATAAATTGTAACAACAACAACGACAAAAGCCAAAGAGGCTGGCCTGAGGTTTATTTTCCTCCCCATAATATATACATTTTCAGGGCATCAATTACATGCTGTAAAAAGTAAATAAATGACTCTCAAATTTACAGATTCAGCCCAGATATAGATCACAGTATTGAGACTTACACATCCAACAGACAACGAGACATCTTTTCTCCACATCCCAAAAACTCATTAAACTCAACTTTTTAAGCTGAACTGCTCATTTTTTTGTTCCACTCCTTTGTTCCCTCCTCCACATACTAATAAATAAAATCTAACCTCCAAGTACAAGAAAGCAGCAAACCCTGGTGACATTAAATGTCTTCTGCATTCTTTATGTCATATTTTCCATCTCAATTCAAAACTTACTGATTTTATTTCCTAAATATTTACAAAATCTGACTACTTCTCTCAATTCTGCTTGTTCATTACTTCTATTCAGGCCAACATCTTTATTTTCTTAATTATACTAAGAACCTCATAAATCTATTCTTGCCTTTCTAATCTCTTCTTAACAACAAAGCAGAGTGAGTGTTCCAATATCGAAATTTGATCAGGGAACCTCTCAGCTTAATCTGACCTAGGGCTTTTCATTCAGCCTCATCTTCAGATATTGTCTCCACCTTGCTCATTACATTTTAATCATTATGCTCTTCCTTCAGTTTCTATAAAGCCCCTACTTAGGGATCTCTATGTACCAGTCCCCTAACCCTCATTGCCTCCTGTCCTCCCACTGCTCTGTGTTTATCCTCAAGTATCAGGTTAGATGGCACTTTTGTCTGGGAATCCTTCCTGACACTCCCAGGCTAGATAAATTGTCAGAAGTCTGTGCTGCTAGGGCACCGTGTTTCTCCCTAGGCCAGCATTTTATTCCATGTAATTGTGATTCTCAGCCTACTTATCAGCATCCACCATTAGATTCTATGCTCTATGAGGCCAAGGGCCATGAACTAGGCCTGCACTACTTCTAGCATTCAGTAATTATTTACCAAATCATTAGTCAAATAATTATCTACCAATAATTATCTACCAAATCATCAGTCAAAAGATCATAAGAACAAATGGATAAAATTTAGGTGTGGCCCAACTCTTAAAGAATACTTCATAGCAAGCCAAGTAAGTCTGGTTTTATTTAACAGGCCATTAAGTTCACATTAAGAGTTTTCAAGCAGAGTGAAGGTGTGTTCATTCTCAAATCCATTCAGTAATATTTAACGAGTATCTGTTTGTGAAAGATACTCTGGTATTGTTAGGAGGGTACCATTTTGGTAAGTCGTTTCTAAACATAAAAGTTCTCAAGTGAGTGGAAAGACATATACAGAAATAATTGAAACACAAACTACCATAATAGCTTAAACAATGGGTGTATGCACAAGAAAAGCACAAGGAAGCATGCCCCAAGGGAGGGAAGGCTGGGAAATGAAACTTGAAGGATGGGTCTGAGCCTGCCCCTTGGAGAAGGCGGGGGCTGCACTCCTGGTAGGGAACAGTGTGGGCAGAGTCACAAAGCCTCCAGGGCGTCTGATGTAACCAGGAAGCTGGAAGATTTGGGCTTTAGAAAGAATACTAGAGTAGGTAGAAGACTGTCCAGACTGAAGTGGGAGTGATCAGAGACAGGGCAGCTATTTGGAGATTTTTACAGAGAATTGGAGTAACGGCAGGACCTTGAGTTTGAGAGTCAGGCCCACCTGGGATCACTCCTCTCAGTAGACATTTGACCCAAAGCAAATTATATTTTCCTTCTGAAAGTATCTTCTTCGACATCTACCAATAATAGCACAAACTGAATTGGATAGTTTTAAATATTCAATCAAAGAGAGTGCACTATCTAGCTGTCATGAGGTAGGTGTTAAAAAAAACAGTCGTTATTAAAAAAAACAGGGTCATTTTTTGTTGTTTCAATTAATGCTGAATTGCAGTTGCAGTGATAATAAAAATGGAGGGAATAATTTGGAGGATAAAATTCCTCAAGACCATAGATTTGTTCCCAGACAAATCAATGTAATGCTCTAATAGGATACTATTCCTCAGTCAACAATAGGCAAGTACACTCAATTGTTTATAATTATTGAACCACTTTATTTTTTTTTTGGTCTAGAATCTTCAATTTCTCACATGTTATCTGATGATCCTCTGTTTCTAATCCAACAACCAGTAAAATGGGCCTGTCTAGCCAAAGAGGTAGCCACAAGTATTCATTTAACTTCTGTCCCCAGCCAAATGCTTTACTAGAATCATGAAGTTGACAAGAACAGAAAACAATCAATCCCTGCATTTTAGGAGCTTAAGTTAAATGTGTGAGGTGAGACATAAATCCTGGAAAAAACTCTACTACAGGAAGAATAAAAAGAATAAAAAAACACAAATAACAAGAAAGTATCAGTGAGGTAAATACAGTAAATATCTGCTTTTATATGAAGCAGAAATCATGCTTTGGAGATATTAGTGGAAAAATGCATAAATACATGTTAAACAGCAGAAAATCTGTCTGGAAAATTCAAATAGTTTTAATAAAGTAATATGGAGACATTTTATGTTCCCGAGTAAGAAATTTACAGTAATAAATACCTAATGTGAGAACTGAGAGTTAATTAACTGATCATCTTTCCTATGAATTCTAATCTGTAGACAAAGCTATACCAGGCCAGCTACATAAGAATTATCTGCAGATCTTTTAAAGATTAGAAGTGTCTGCAGTCTATTCAAGATTGAGCTGTGCCAGGTCAGGGAGGGACAGTAATCTGATTTTTATACGACTATAGATTATTCATATATGTAATAAGGTTTATAAATCTGTGGCATAGTCCAACCTGTTATTTTTCAAGTGAGAATGAATCCAATGAAATTATATGATAGGTTAAAATTCTAGCTGTCTAAATAGCTAAGCACTTGATCTCTTACGTCTTTTCAGCTTCTGTGCATAAGACAAGAAGGAGTATGCAGGATGGACTGGAGAGAGAAGGCCTGGAGAGAGGGAAGCCAGCTAAAAAAGTGTGACAGCAACCCAAGGACTATTCTGTTAGAGAGGTTAGTACCAGACCTAGAGAGAAAGGGGGAAAATTGGAATCACTTTAAACAGACGAAGAATGGCATCCAATATAAGGAAAAGGAAAGGAACCGGAACTCAAAGGCTCTCAGATCTGCTTCTGGGAGGAAGGTTTATGATCCAGATGACAACTTTGGAATCAAGAGAAAGCAGAGAGGACTGCAGAGTGCGTTTAGGAACTTCCAGGGTTGTCTCTCACACAAATAGCTTATTATGGCTTTCCCCTGCCTTTGATTCCCAGGAGCTGGAAGAAAGAAATTAATTGCCTTCTTTCTCGCTTGAGACCCCGACTCACCAGCCATGGGGAACAGCCTCAGTCCCTTCCTTTAGTGCTGAAAAAAGCCTCAGACTCAAAACTAAAATTCGCTGGGTCTTTCCTTATTGCAGGGCATGTGGACATCTATGTACACATTGTAAAATTCCTTTTCAGAATTCTAGGTTCATTGTCAGGAAGTTCCCTGTGATCGGTATATTGGCTTCCTGGTCCTGAATGCTAGTTTCTTCCCTTAAATGGAAGAAAAAAAAAATGGAAATGACAAAGAATTGTTCTGTATGTGGGCTTCTCAGCCTGGGTTTTTCTCCTTTTCCTTTTCTCTCTCCACAGCCCCCACACCTTCTTCTCTTCATCCCTCTCTCTCAGTATGTCTACCTCTAGTCACCTAAAAACTCAAGTCTTAGAAGAGTTAATCTAACAAATCTACTTTCATTGCCAGACAATAACAACCCAAATAGTCTGTGCTTCCCAAAAACTCAAATCTTAGAAGAGTTAATCTAACAAATCTACTTTCATTGCCAGACAATAACAACCCAAATAGAACTCTCTTCTCCACTTTCATGGCAGAAATAAGGATAATTGAAAAGATAATTCCTGACATGTATGTGTTTATGCACATGTGAATGAAAGAGACAGGCAATAAAATTAATATACATGATCCTTATCTCTCCTAAGTCTCAAATAAATTCTAACAACATCCAGACCTCAAAGCTTCAAGCTTGAACATGGAACAAGTATCTACTAACCATCTATACAATTCAGAGAAGCCATAATCCTGACTAGTGACAGTACGTGTTTTTAGACTTTAAGAAACACACACACAAAAAATAGAAAAATACCAGGCGCATACAGATGATGAAGTCAGTATTTGAATGGCTTGTGTCTCATAAACATCACCACCACCACAGGCCTGGATGATCACCTTAGGTTTATCGGTCAAATTTGGACAGTTACATGTATTCAACATTCAAATATTTCATTGATTCCTAATACATCTGGGTCTTCTTCAGAGTATCTCTTCCCACAGATGCCTTTCTGAATCCCATGAGACATGAACACTAGGAAAGTGCTGTCAAGAGGTTTGGTGCTCTGGACGGGCAGCAAATGCTCTTAACTCTGTAGTCATGTCTGAGATTAATCAGAGAAGTTCTCAAAGGACTCTGTTTAGATCCTGGGAGGAATGGGGTCAGAGGAATGAAGGGACTCACAAGGGCTTTTTAAATCTGCTTTTAGGAAGAGAAGGCTAACACTAATGCTATCTTCATTTTAAAATTACAGATATGTATGTGAAGTCAATAATATTCCCTCACAGATTTCTAAAGAAATGTTCAAATTTATTACTCCGTGATGTTAAAGATCTCCCCTCAGGTGAACCAGTAAAATTTCTGTGATCCAGAGGGACTCCTGATGTATGCGCTAGATTATTTTATAAGTTTAATGCTATGCTATATGTGAAAGTTACAGGAAATTATTCTGTAAACTTTACTATATGACTTCTATCCCTCACCACTCTCTATTCTCTATACTGTGTTCTCTATTCTCTATACCAGACGTCTTCAAACTATGGCCCGCGGGCCACATGCAGGTGTTTTTGCCCGTTTGTTTTTTTACTTCAAAATAAGATATGTCCGTGCAATAGTGAATTGTGCTGCTATAAACATTCGGGTGCAGATGTCTTTATAATAGAATGTCTTATGCTCTTTTGGGTAGATGCCCAACAATGCTATTGCAGGGTCAAATGGTATTTCTATTTTTAGCTGTTTGAGGTATCTCCAAATTCTTTTCCACAAAGGTTGCACTAATTTGCAGTGCCCATCAATTCATGAGTGGATAACTAAAATGTGGTATATGCTTACCATGGAATATTACTCAATCCTAAGAAATGACAGTGAGCTAGCACCATTTATGCTATCCTGGATTAAGCTTAAGCCCGTTATCCAAAGTGAGGCGCCACAAGACATGGAAAATGGGCTCCACATCTACTCGCCATCAAATTGGTACTGACTGATTTAAACTTTGGTTTTCAAATGGTGGCAATGCTCACCAGAGATTCGG
>VSMD01087604.1:0-23098 GCA_008750895.1 Mirza zaza
GAGAGAGAGAGAGAGAGAGAGAGAGAGAGAGAGAGAGAGAGAGAGAAAATACAGCAACTGTTAAAAAGCAGCTGACTTTGGGAAGCGGAGCAGGGGATGACTGGGAACCAACTGCTCTCCATCACCAGTCCCTGTGTATTATTTTACTTCTACTATGGAACATGTAATGCTTTGATAAGAAATTAATTAAAATGAAAAATGTATATACTTGCAGAAAAAATACTCAATAAATTAATTCTTATTAATGGCACTATTATTAACCATCCTTAACATACACACACACACCCCATCTACCAAACAGATCAATTATGTGAGTATACCAATAGAAAGAAAGAAGAGTGTCTTTATGAGGATATAGTGTTATTTAAACAAGCTACTCTGGTCAGGAAAATTTATGCCATACTTTAGTCAAGATAACAAAAGGAAAAAAAAAGACACTAAAATCATCCCCAAGTCCTTTATTTATACTCTGAGGTCTACTAAAAATAAATTGAACTGTCATTTATTCTAACTGCTCTCCAGCCTCCTCTGGTCTGTGTCCGGAAAGGAATGCACAACCTGAGTGATGGCGACTTCCATGTGCTCAGTGGGTCATGCATGCTCCCCACCCCCACCCCACGGACCCTCCCCAACACTCGCTCATGCAATCATAAAACAGACTAGGGATATCTGTGGTGCTAGACTCCAGCCTTTCTGTAGAGGATTGCTCATATGGCAGGAGCTTGATCCACTCCAATTAGGAGTAAGTAGGTGTTAACCTCCTTAAAGGAACTGATCGTGCCTCCTTTATTGACCCTTTATTAGTATCAGTCACAATAAACACTCACTGGGAATAATGCCACCTCCCATAGATGGTATGGCCCCTTTCTCTCTCCTGCTCTTCCCTTAAGTCCACCAGAGAGAAACTGTATCATTCCTCAATGACAAAGGTCAAGTTTAGGTTCCAGTGCTTTTACAGAAGCAATGAACTGAGGACTTTCTTGGAAATGCTAGTGATTTCTTGTCTGATAAAGGCTACATATTCTCTCGCCAGTGAAATTGTCTTTTTGTCATTTCTTCTGCCAACAAAGTTTGCCTTGTCCTCAGAGGTTGGACTCTCTCTTCCTATTTATCCACATGTGTTTACCTCTTCATGCATCATCTCATTTCCAATTTCCATAAACGTTCTCTTAGTCTCAAAAATACCGTGTTTGAATATTAGCAACTTACATGCTCCCCTACTTCTAAAAACCGTGAGGTTTGTTTTCTGCCTCATTGTATTATCACTGACAACAAAAGGCTTTGACATTTTTTGTGCTGCTGTTTTATTGTCTGTGTGTGCACACAAATGCACATGCTGTACACACACTTATTTTGAATGCTTTGGTGAAATTTCATTTTACATTGTGACTTAAAAATGCCAGATCTTAGCTCAGTGTAAATATTTAGTAACAGTAAGTGCATGATTGAATAGCATTCCATGCTATTGAAGCCTGAAGACAAACTCTGGGGGATATTAGGCTTATTTCTCCAGCCATTTCCACAACAAAATTGAAGCCTTGAAACCCAGAGAAGCATAGAGACTCACATTTTAGTTAGCAAGCCTATATGGCTCTTTGTCTTTTGTCATAATTTAACTTACTGCTTTTCACATAATACTGTGATCTTGCATTGGCAATGCTGTCCATAAAAGGGGAATGCATTCTATTTCAGTATATATATTTTCCTGGACTTGCACGGAATGTTCTATAACTCTTGTCTCTTGGCCACACAGTAGGCTTCAGCTGTTTATAAGCACTGTGCTGAAATGCATCAAATTGAGCTACAAAGACCTGCGATTTTTCAGTTATGCCTCCATAATCAAGATTCAAACACACATCTCCTTGATCAGTCTTCTGACCCAGGAACAGGCATATTCATCTCACTCAGATAGATGGGGCAGACCTGCCAACTTTTTAAACATTAAATGTTTAAATGGAGCTATTTATTACTGTATCTCACAAAATGCCAGGTGTTTTCACATTAAGGGCCGAAAGTGTCTTATCAGGAAGTTTGAAAGGCTTTGAGTCGTGTGTTCTCAATCTTTATTATTTGTTTTGTACATTGTCACTGAGGGGGAAAAAAACTGAATAGTGAAATAAAAACAAACACAACTCCAAGAATATCCCAACAAGCTCTTACTCTAGTTCAGCTGTGCCCTAGCTAGTTCTCATTTTCTGATATGATCAGTTCTATTACTCGTACAATGGTAACATTCTCACCTATACAATTAAGTGGAAACCAAAGCACCAACCCAGGGATGCAAGAACATGCAGGAAACTCTGTGCATCTCAGTGTAGTGGGTTTAGAGATAAAATACATTATTTTATCTCACCCATTCCATGGAGATCTGCTTCCTTCTCTCTATCCTGAAGGCCCAGTCTTTCTTTAGGATATTTTCTTTTTCCTTTCCTGGCTCTATTTTTCTAACCCTACCCCAAGAATTTCATATGTAACAGGGGATCTTTTCCCACAGGAATGATTTTCACATGAAAAAGAACAAAAAATACATTTTGTAGGCCAAAGCAAAGGGTGCTTTCTATAGCTCATAATCTCACTGGGTGCTTCACCGGACACAAGGAATTATTTTCTTAGCTCAATTAATCTCATTAACCTCAAGAATTTTAATTAACTTTACTGAAGTCAATGCAGGCTGCTCATGTTTAGAGGGGTTGTTTGGAGACATACAGTAAGAATTAAAACTCAGTTGTTATGTCTCCAGCCTCATTAATAGTGCCTAAAGTAATTAGCAGCACCTTTATGTGTGTATGTGTGTGTGTGTTTGTTAGGGAAAACATCTGTGCCATTGATTTTTCTGTGCTGGTAAACTGCATCAAAGAAAAAGATGTAATATTTTATGTAAATTTCCAAAAACATGCATATTAGTTTATGAATTATGCTTTAAACTACAAACTTCTGGTCCTACGATTTTGATTTTTTTTTTTTTGGTCTCAAAACATCTTTAAATTCACCTTTGAGTAAGCTGATGTGCTCAGAGACCTTTATAAAAATCAGTTATTCAAAGTAATCATGAGGATAGAAGAGGAATTAGATGGCTATTTGAACATGTAACTCTCTCTAACCAAATAGCCCTTTAAAATGAGATAATTGATTCACTGTGTATCAGTCTCAATTCTAATTCCCGTTTGTTGAGAAATAAACAAATTATATCCATGTCAAGTAGATTTTTCCTGTTGTGATTCAGAGCTGAAAAATTTTGTGGGGGAGAGATCAGACTTCAGGCATGCTAAATTTTCTCACCACTATAAATAATAATAGTTTGCTGCATTTTATGTAGACTTTACTCCTACACCTAAGCCATACTTATTTTTACTTTTATATTGATCCTAATATTTCATGCATATTTTTAAGTAGTTAACAATTCAGGTCAAAAAATAAATATTATCCAGGCTGCAAATAAAAAGGAGTTCTCATGTCTGCATAATACCTTTATAAAACGTTTTAGGATTTTTGCCATAACCTCATGAATTAAGTTACCACCTGAACCACGTGATGCAAAATGTTATTATCCATATTTTTCTATAACTTCCATTTATTTACTGATCTAATCAGTCCATGTTGTGTTATGGGTACCGTGCATGTTGAAAAATACAACTGACACAGTTGATGTTCTGAAAAACATCACAGCCAACGTACAGTCAGGTGTTAGAGCAGAAACAACATTTATGAATTAATAAGAGCAGATCACATGTATGATCTGTTCATCACTCTTCAAGATAGTCCCCTTTACCAAAATTTATCATGCAAGATTAAATATTTTTTCTTGAAGGAAAGATAAATAATAGCTTTTTCTGTTCTGCTCTTCATATTCAATCCTTGTCAATCTCTATCACTCCCCCCACACTCAAGTCTAGTTCATTCATAAATTCCAGAAATGTTTATGGAAAACAGCATGTCAAACACTGTGCTAAAGAGTATGTTTGCAGATGATTTTGCAAATACATATGAAGATAATTATATTTAGGAGGAGAGAGAGGTGAGGTCTTCCTGGCTATGCTTCACTCCCAGTCACAGTTATCTTCATGTGTATCTGCAGAACCATTTGCTCATCAGATATTCCAACACCAGCACTGGGCAGTGTCTGCCCATCATATCTGCCATAAGCAGTTCATTTCCCTTGACTGAGTTTTTGTGACTTTCCTTACACGCCGCCTGAGTGGCTTCCATGGCAGTGTGGAAAACACCCAGAGCTCTTCACCATGGTGCCCAGATAAAAGTATTGAGGTATCTGAGTTGCTCACGACAGAAACACATGTTATATTGAGTTAAGCAGAAGAGTGAATGCATTTCCTATTTTGCCAGAAAGGGCAAAGGTATAGTTACAGGGGATGGGACCAGGGCTTGACACTGCCAAGATTTGTGATGACTCTGTTTCTGCTTCTTTCTGAGCATCAGCTTCATTCTCTCCTCTTGCTTTTTCCACCAGACCCGATCATGTCTTAGCAACTCTCAGCATAATATGTTTAGAGTATCAAGAGCAGAAAGGAGAGAGCATTTTATTCTCCCAGCTTGAGAATTCCTAGGGAAGGACTCCAAGTTGTCTAACTTATGACACTAGATCAAAACTTGCACCAGCCCATCCTGGTGACCCACCATCTCTGTGACTAAGGTGCAGCCTGCAAAAATGGCCACTGGCAATCCCTATGGACAGAACAGTCTCTGTATACTGCACAGAACCCATTTATTTTCTTTTTGCAAGTGTTCCATTATAAACTTCAGGAAGAGACAGAGCTCCTCATTGGCTCTACAGATGAAACTCCCACAGCTCACTTGCAGTTGTTTTTGACTCTTCTTGATATCTGTATCTTCATATCCCTTGACCATATTTTTCTAGTTCCTTTTAAAAAATTTATATCTCCATGTGCAGACAGTATAGCATGCATTATATTGTTACCTGCTTCAAGTCATGGATTAGTATAATTAAAGTGGTAGTATGGATTTATCTGCTCACTCCACTTACCTGTGGAGTCCACTGAGCAGTAAGATACAGTCCTATAATTCAAAGTGCAGAAACTACCTTTATGTTGACCTATTCTTTATGTAATTTGAGAAGAGTAAAAATTACTGTGACCAGCTCTAGACAACTTGTTTGATTATTCAAATGCATTTGATGTTTGTGGACATTATTTTTATCCATTAACTAATGCATATATTGTAAATGCACCAGTGATACATACTATAACTGTGCTTATCTTTGTTTGAGATGCATGCTTTAGTCTTTAGAATCAAACAACAACAGACCCATGTGTATCAGTTGTTTCACTGATAAATGCTTTCAACTAAAAATATTCAACTATGCAATAAGCAAATGCACTTTCAGTGGTAGACAGATGATACCTTTTGGTCATCACTTGTCTGACATGGCTCTTGACACAGAAGACCTTCCGGGTCTGAATGCCCACACCACACGTAGCTTCTCCATTCCAACCAATGGTTGCATTAAGGGCAGTTACGAATGTGTCTTCAGAGCAGAGGCCCCACGGTGATGTCTCCCAGTAAAGCTGCATACAGGAATGGTCATTGCATGGACGGTATTCTTGGAGGGCCTGACTAGGGGGACATGGTTTTCCACCTGCAAAGAATAAAATCAAAGAGAATACATAATTGTTGGTGTTGTTATTGTTGCTCTTGCTTTTGGTATATATGCATTTAAATTATAAAATTAATTGACACTACTGCCCGTCTCTGGGGCATGTCTCTCTGAGACAAACTCCAAAGAAATCTACTTTTAAAAAATGGTGCTATTCCTACATATAATTAGTCCATGACTTTGAAGAGATGATTACATTGAGCACAGACGCACACACATGCACTCATACACACGCACACATTGTTTATACACAGACTTCCTTTTATAAGAGAAGCATTATTTTTTCTCAGAAAGCCATTTTAAGACACCCATCCTGTATCAAGCAGTGCATTTTACTGCAACTTGAGAAATCCAGAAATATCTATTAAAGTTTGGCAGGAGAGAGCCCATCCTTAAACTCTGAAATAATACCTGGCAATGTGCTATCCGCTGGCAGGGAGACCAGACAGATGTGCATGTTTACACTCTTGGGTAAGTCAGACAATCAAATTTCATTACTATCCTTTTTTCCCACATTTTTGTATCCATGCAAAAAGTGGCATTTATCTAAAGTATTGATCTTTTCCTACTCTTCCACACTATAATGTTTTATTCAGTGGGCCAGACGCCCAAGATTTGTGACCTTGGTTTTGTTATTCTTGATTTTTTCCTCTCACTTAAATACTACTGACTTTTTTCTCCTTTAAAAAATATAAAAGACAAGTGAGGGAAGTGACTACCCGTTAAGAATATGAAAATCTTCATTTATCTTGACCCTGCTCCCATTTCTCAGGATCAAAGAAGATAATCCTATTTAAAAAGGAGTTCCTCACAGCCAGTGACCACACTGCCCTGCTGTTCTAACTGAGCCCAGGGCAGACAGAGACAAGGGAAGCCATGAAAGAAATTATATACGCAACTGGGGACAGAGACTATCACTATAAATGATAGGAACAGCTGCTCTTCTAATTTGTTTTGATGTCACCTGCTTATATTCCCTCAGCACTTTTTAGATTCTTCAAAGCCATCTTCACAGGCTTCACATCCCCCACCTCCAGAATGCCCGCATGACAGAACAGGAAACCAGGTTTCACAGATCCGGCAGCTGGAAGACTTTAGTGGCAGTTTCTGCTCAAGAAGCCATGTCTCCTGGTTTCTAATTTGGAGCTCTTTTCACCAGATATATTCTACTTATGTTCACAACTGCACAAGCTCTCTGAAACTGGATGTGTATCAACCAAACTCTGCTTTCTTCTTTAAGAAGTATATTAAAAATAGCATCCATCTGATTGCCCATGCATAGGTACAAGTTAGAGCAATTCATGTGAATATGTAAAACCAGCCCAGATAAACTAGATGGTTAAAGAAAAATAGTATGCATGGAAATGAAATTGTTAAGTTGGATTCAGGAAATAGAGATATCCCCTATGTGTGGCTCTTTCTGCAATATAAACTTCTCCATCTCCTATGGTGGAAAAATGACAACAATTGAGTTATTGAATACACAGTTGAAACCTTTTCTGATACTCACCTTCTCCAGCCAATGCCAAGATAGTTCTTGACCTGGTCTGTTTCCCATCTGAGTTTTTACTTGAACAGGACTGGGAACAGGATGACCATTCCGCCCACTCACTCACCACACAATCCATCCGGCAGGGAATTTCACAAACCATCCGTTCAGGAGGAGGAGGTATTGGGCAGAGACTCCCTGAGACATCTTCTCCTGTAATGAACCAGATCAAGATGCATAATTGAGGCCAGTCCAAGGAACATTCAGATTCATTGCTTTCTCTCTTATTTCAGGTTAGTTTAGAAGACTTCACCAGATGTCTAAACCAACAAAGTACAAAAAATGATGGTTTCTTTATCATTCATAATATTTATGTCAAGAAAAACTTCCAGAAGATAACTTGTCATTTAAAAAGGTAGATATTATAGCAAAACTCCCAATTGCCATCTTTCATAGGGACAAAGTTGGCCAGGGTGGTTGGACAATTTGCCTTGGGTGGTTGGAGATAGTCATGACCAACATGTTTTCGACAGCCATATGTAACAAGTATATATTGAAATGTAGTTGGCCTGAGAAACACAATTTATGTTGAACATTCTAATTTACCCTGTAAAGAAGGATTTTTTTCATTCTAATTTTCTTTGGGTGCATTCACCTCCCTTAAACTGCATTATCACATGATAACTCTATTGTTCTCTTTGTGCATAGTGGTAAATAACTGAAAACTAAAATTGAAATGGGCTTGTGGGTAAAATTATATAATACATAGACATAAAATTTGGCATCTAGTGTGACGTTCCCTATAATTATTATTCCCCCTTTGAACAGTCTAATGAAATGCTGAGACAAAAAATAAGTATACTCAGAAATATGGCACAAAGACACACGTATATCAAGGATTCCTAATTTTGCTCTTGCCCTAGTGCCTTTCTATAAATACCATTTATAATCATTTGATATCATATTGAAGTACAATATTTTTCAAAAAGAAAAATCTACAAAAAAAATGAGTGATAGTGTTTTATAATTAACAGATATAAATACTAAACGGATCATTTCTAAGTTACTTCTCCAAATCTCATATGATTACAATTATTTTTTAAAACTCTCTTTTCAGGTTATTTATTTGCTATTTTTATAATTCAAATATTCTTCTTTATAGATAATAATTCAACACTTCCTATTCCCTCCATTCACAGTCTGCTCATAAAATCAGAGGACACAAAGAAGAACGACACTATTTGTCATTTGAAATAATAATGTAAAATGTGGAATGGCAGTGACTGCAGAGAAGCAGTTCTGTCTGCATGACTTTATGGCTTTGGAATTCTCCTGTCGTGAGCTGGCTGATGCAAAAAATAACTGCAAGGGGACTAGTATTTATTAAGCATTGCCTTTGTGCCGGGCACCATGTTTTGCATACATTACTCAGGTTCAGCATATGGTATTGAGTCCTCATAGGAAACTCTCAATAGCAGATGTGATCCATCTCTTCTCAGAGACTAGGAGTCAGAGGCTTAGAGGAAAAGCTTGCTCATGGTCACACAGGCCTGAACTGGGGATCAAATCCAAATTCTCTGACTCTAAAACTTCTGCTTTTCCTATTAACCATGCTGTACCTAATTCCAAGGAGGTGGATATTCTTCTTCTGAAGAAGTAAATAAAACAAGCTGACAGTCAGCAAGACTGCCTGAAGGAGAAGATAGTGCATGGCTAATATCTGCATTCATATTTGTAAATGAGGCCAGGCTCATTGCCCTTGAGGTACAAATAAAACTTTTCAAGCATATTATGAGAAGTAATAGAGATTCTAGCAGATAAGCAAGCCAAATGACCAGTTCCAATCACTCTCTTTTCCGTTTCAATATATTTTCAGGTTGAGTCCACACTGTACACACACACACACACACACACACACACACACACAACACAGGTACAGGATATCACTTTTCTAAGTATAGAAGCAGGTAGGCCAAACAAAATGCCCAACCTACACCTAAACAAAATTTAATTTCCACACTTGTGAATATTATTGATATAATTGTTACACAAAACATTTCAAAGCAATGTCCTGCAAAGCATATTTTGAGAAATAAGATATTCAGGGGGGTCTTATGAATTAAAGTAGGGGCAAGTTGAGTAGTGCTAGGTTAAAAAGAGTAAAACCAGTCTCATTACTGAGGAACTCTTCAGTGCATTAAAAATGCCAATAGATACTATAAATTCCCTGGAAGAGAAATGTGATACAGTGTTTTTCAGCCTTATTTGAGCAAGGGCCATCCTTTTTGTGGAGCATTTCACTCCCAGAAATGGTATTTTTATGAATATGCTTGAGAAAACCCTCTCTTAAAGAATTATAAAATTATCAAGTACTACTACTTGATAATTACATACTATGTCCAACTCATATGATGGAATAAAAATAGATGAACCTACTATTATTTATCTCCCTAGATCACATGATTAATGATAGATATGAACTATTAAAACATAAAAATAAAATCAAGTCCGAAAGTAAATGTTAAGTTGCAACTGGGTGATTTAAACAGAAAATACTGTAGTAGTTCAGGGAAGAGAAGGATCTCTGGGGGTATGGCATGGAACCTTTCGACAAAGGGAAAGGAAAAAGGCTGAAAATTGGTGGCAGTGATGGAGGGGACTTCAGGCAATGGAAAGGTCAACAGAGGAATAGGTAAGAAAATACAAGGGATTTGGAAGACAATACTGAAGGTGCATGATAAGAGAAAGCCCTGTTGAAAGAGTCATTTGATGTCAAATCCTGAATGATCTAGATTATTATATATAATAATAATTACTATTTATTATTATGTTATTATTATAACAAAACACAAGTTTTGTTATATCTCTGCCTTCCTTAAATTCCCAGTTGTTCTCACTTTCCATGACCCAGATTTAACATCCTCCCCATCATCACACATTCAATGCCCTCAGTATCCATTTCTGGTGTCTGAATACTTTTTTAAAACCTAAGCTTTCATACAAACTGATATTCCTATTTCCTCAATGCAGTTAAACGTCAATATTCCCACCAACATTTTGATAGCTTGTCTATACAGGCTAATTCAGCAAAGTGAGCAAACAGTTCAGGCATTCTTTAGGGAAATCAAACTAATACTCATAAGAAGAGCCTGCAATTTCAGGGTGAGCTATTTTATAAGAAATCTTCCAAAAGACAAGCTGTACAATGGGAAACTAGCCGCAAGGTGTCCTAATCAGGCAAGGTTAAGTGTCTTAAGATCCTAGCCACCAACACTTACCCTCTTGAGGATGTCAAGGTTAACTTCTTTGAACCTCAGTTCTCTCACTTGCAATAACAAAATAATAACATTTACCTTTCAGAGACACTCAAAGGATTCAAAATAACTTATGCAACATTCATATCAAGGTATCTAACATCTAGCAGGTTCTCAATGTACAGCAACCTTAAAAAATGTTGTTTGCCAAGACATATACAACAGAAGACTGACAGCCTTCTTCATCTGAAAAATCTAGATATTTATGTCATATCCATGGATAGTGCTTGTATTACATTCATATTTGTTTACAAACAACTTCACAGATTGGTTCACATAAAATATAAAGAGTATCTATCATTATCCAGACCATTGTATTGATATGGTTGGCTAGACTAAACCATTTCAAAGCCAAAAATAAAGCATTTGAGCCTGAATAACCTCATATGCCCATCTCCATTGGTATAATTACGTTCCCACTGCACAGAGAGAACACATCTCAAAAGAGGGGCATGTGCGCTTTCTCGTTTTTATTTTCTTGGATGAATCAATGAGACCAACTGAAATCTCAGGCAAGCGTGAAAAATAAAACAGGACGTGGCACAAAAGAGCTTAGCTATTAAAAACGACTTTCACAAGCTCTGATAATCTAATGTCATAATAAAATGGAATATATTTAAGACGGAAATTGAATTCATACTTTTAGAAGACTCTCTAACATTACTCCCAGCCCTCACCAGCTTCCTTAGGATCAGTCACGGCAAACTCTGTGTTCTCTCCTTGCGGAGATTCATTTAAACTGGTTGGGATTCTGGGAACGAGGAATATGGAGCTGCTTTGACCACATCGCTTAGTATTTGTTTAAATAGTTTAATATGGTGAAAGTCACCTAAGACAAAGTTAGCCAAAGTGAACACTTCCGTGCTACCTAGTACACACTATGATGAAGTACCCACCTCACTCTAGTTACATCATATTTTAATCATGCCAAATTAAAGCCCTGAACCCATTTAAACGCTTATCCCTGTTACATTTACATACTGTCTCCATGGATTTATTTATTTTTGAATATTTCATATCAATGGAAAACATATAATTCATGACCTTTTGTGTCTGGCTTCTTTAGCTTAGCATAATATTTTGAAGGTTCTTCCACACTGAAGCATGTTTCAGTAACTTCATTCAATTTTATGACTGGATAACATTGCGCTGCATGTATACACCAGAATTGTTTATTCATCTGTGGATGGACATTTGGGCTGTTTCTGTATTTTGGCTATTATGAATAGGGCTATTATGAACATGCTTATACATGTACTTGTTTGAGTATCTGTTGTCAATTATTTTGAGTATGTGCCTAGCAGTGGAATTCTGGAGTCATGTTCATCACTCGATTTTGTTTGCTTGTGATTCTGGGGACTGTGGCACAGAAAGCCAGATGACGAGGTGCTGGCTACAGTTCACACTACAATTCCAACACCTCCCCATTCCCAGCTAAAACAAAATGTACTTACACAAGACAAAGATTCTTGAACTTACACTCAAGATTCTTTAAGAATGTTTCTTTTTCCAGTTCAAATGTCTATACTACTTAAAAATAAGGTACAAATAGCTCATGACAAATTCTCTGTGGCCACTGGTCAAACAACCACATAAACTGAACACTGATACAATTAGCAGAGATTAAGCTTTCTATATCAAACTAATATTTAATCCATGCATATGCTGTTTTTTATATCCTGTGGCATTGCTTTGTTTGCAACCTCTAAAGAACTGGAATTTAGTATTATAAGCTACCATATATCTTTTATAACAATGAACAAACAACACAGTACATAATTTTTAGTTTCTGACACTAGACTACAGATGTCCAAAAAGAGAAAAGAAAAAATAAAGATATGGTCTAAATAGAAAGAGAAAGACAGAAAAACCCAGACATCCACAAATCTACAATATGATCTGAAAAGTAAACCAATATTTTGTTATGACAGAAACTTCAAACTACCTTACTCCTCCAAAAATAATGCATACTGGGTACTTTATTGATATTTCCTCCTGTATACTATTATACTATCTATGGAAAATAATGAAAGAGTTATTGAAAATACTCTACATGTCATAAAATTTTATGTCCTATTTAAATCTCAGAAAAGAATGCCAATAAATGTTGATTAAATGCTTGCCGACAGCTGAGTAAGATGTCAACAGACAGTACATTGCAAATTTAGTGGAATTCATATGCATTAATTCCATTTTTTAAAATCTAAATATTACCTCAAATGGAAGCAGCCCCTGGCCACTTCTGGACTGAGAGCCTAATAAGTTAAGAAAATGTTTATATTTTAAACCCAAACCAATAAAATACGGTATAAAAGCTAAGGGCAAAACAGAAGCTATTTACAACAGCCTAATATTGCCACCGATACAATTAATGTCTCTGCTTACTCATGTCAGAATTTGAAGCTTCTCTGTCCATTCGGGTTACACATATAGGAAGACAAAGAAACTTGATGTTACGTATTACATTAGTAATAACAAAAACAACATCACTGGCAATAAAATAATGGCATCATTTGATATTTGGGAAAGCTTACAGTGGGCCAGACTCTAGCTAACAACATTACATGTAGTGCTTTATTGAATATTCATATTAACATCATTAGTTTGGCACCATAGTCATATCTGAGGCAGGGAGAGGTTAAAAAACATGCTGGAAGTTTACTTACACAGCTCCTGTCAAAGCTCCACCTGGAAAACGGATCTGTAAGATGTTACAAAGCTACATTCTTATCCATTACGGGTTATGTTGCTTACTGGTTTGTATCTTACATATGTCTTTCTCTTTACATTACTTTTAGCTAATACCAAACCACAAAGAAGGGACTCTATACAATTCACTGTCAGCTCATCAGTAAATCTAGCATCAGAGGGAGTAAGCCCAAAAGAGTGGGCGCCTTTATTACCCTGGAACTACATCATGGGATAAGGCAGAATCAGACAATGCTTCACAAAAATAGAAAAGATAAGCAGTTTAAAAAGAGTTCAGAATGGAGAGATGGAGAGGACAGATAGAGCGTAAGGCCAAATAGGGAGAGAGCAAAGGAGGGACATTCAGCAACAACAGTACAATGTACGATGAGATAAATGCCACAAACACTGGCAAAAAATATAATAATGTTATAAAGATGCTCACAAAGTGGCAAACGATGAAACTCCATGAGCTGATAAAAGAAAAGACAGTAAAAGCTAAAATGAACATGGTAGGAAAACCCATGAGAAACACTAAAAATATAATACTTCAGGTAACAAATAATAACAGCTGAGAAAAAGAAAACAATATTTCCAAGATAAACATGTCTATAAAGGCCAGAAGCTAGAACAAATTGCATCTATGTGGCAGATGGGCTTTTTGTTTCAGGAGCTTGTTGAACTGAACAGCTATCTCATGCTCCTCAGCATAGGATAATACGATAATAGCAGCTAACACTTTGATCACCTAGAATGTATCCAGCATGATATTGTTGTAGTCTGCAAGTATTAGTTCATCTAACTCTCAAAGCATTAATAACAGTAAACACATACATAACACCTAGTAGATACTAGTTTCCACTGCAAGTAAATTACCTGCATCAATTCATTTAAATTTCACAACAGTCTTACAGGGTGGGAACTATCACTATGCCCACTTTGTAGATGAAGACACTGAGTCTTGGATAAGTTAAATAACTTGTGCAAAGACAAACACAAATAAATGACGAAGTTTGCATTTGGACATGGGCAACCTAACTCCAGAGCCTGTTTCCTAATCATGATCCTCTATCCACTATTGATACTCGTGTCTTGTGTCGTCTTCTTTCTCAGGACAGCTGCTGTACCTGGCTACATAAGGCTCAATCTAGTGGAAAGGCAAATAACTGTAAGAATTTCCACACCTTTACCGCATAACTACTGTATACTACATGTTATTCGGGGTGAGAGAAGATGCAAAAGAACAGAAACAGATTGCGATTTAAGAGCAAACTACAGTTGCTCAGAAAGAATCATGCAAAAAAAAAAAAACAAAGTCTCTTACTGCTGAAATGTCACATTTCCCTAGGTCCAGTCACACATACCAGGGACAAGTAACCACTATTTTATGTGTCTGTAAAAAGTCTGAAATTACTTACTATGCCTTGAGTGTGTAATAAAAAATGTTTTTCCTAAATATGACATCGACATGGTCACAAGCCCTAATTTCAGCTTGGTGGTTGGGGGCAGATGAGAGTGGGGTAAGGAGGTATCAATTTAAAGTATTAGTAATTTAGCATCACATGATAAAACTAAATCTTTTCAGAGTTAGTCTCAGGTTGTCAGTGTTTCTCCCCTCGCCTCTTTCTTTCTCTTTGTGCAGCAGCTGGAAGTCAGACAAACGTGTGTATATCACCATTGCATACTCTCCTGTGAATTTTGCTGGTTCTAAGCAAGCTATTTCCATCAAATTGCTCTTTGTGTGTCCTTCCCCAGTGTTTGAAGGTACATTTGCCTCCACTGCTAATGTCTAGGGCCCATGACACAGTTTATACTTTTCTGGTCTACATACTTTACACTCATCTATACCTGACTCTTAAGCCAGTTCCAGTAGCCAGGGACAGTCAACGCTTCCGCATCTCACATGGGGGCATATAGCAATTACAGTATCGCCCCCACGTCATAAATGGGCCTAGGAAACTTGGTTGGGGAGGGTGGGTAGCAGCTAGCTCAGGCCCAGTCTGTGCCTGAACACAGTACTCCATTTGCTCTGCTGTCCATTTTCCTTTAACCTACCCAAATGTCCATAGTTTTCATTTTCTCAGCCCAGTATTTCACCAGGAGAATGAGGGGGTGCTGGGGACCATCAGCAACTACTCTCTTTTCTACATCCTCCCCAGGCTCTTCTCTTCTGACCCAGGAAGCTGGCCAAGGTAAGATCCTGGCTTAGGCTAACACTCTGCACTCTGAGTCCTTTGCCCTTCCTTCTTGATATTTGAAGGAAGCTATTTAAAATTTACAAAGCACTTTTCTCCAATATGCCTGTCTCTTGCATGTAAATGCCTGATTTAGGGGATTATTATCACTGACAAGAGCTTCAGGTTTCCATTTTGTGGCACTGACTCTTTTCTGTTTGTATTTGAGGTGTGTAACAATCTTAATTTTTTCAGACACAGCAAATGCCTCTGAAATCAACAAGGGGAAGGAGTCTTGTACAAGAAGGCATAGAAGAGAAACGCACACTGATCATATATCAAAATATGATCTGATGACATCTGCTTAATGTGGAAACTTTCTCATGAGAGGTTTATAAAGAGACTCTGTATAATTTTTAAAAGATGAATCCAGAATAATAATCATGGAATAAATAAGCAACCTTTGTAATATAGGAAGTACTACTTCAAAAGGGAAATCTTGGAGCAAATAAATAGTGCATTATAACAGAATATTTGATGAGGAGATGTGACATCTGGATTTCAGTTCTGCCTTTGACACCTATCAAAACATGACCTTGCAAAACTGTTAAGCTTCTTTAGGTTTAAGATACCTGCAATAGGTGAGAGAAGTGGCAGTAGTGTGATCCCTGACTATATTATTGGGACTGATGATGGATCAAAGAGGCTAATGTAAAATAATATTTAGAAAATTGCAAGTACCATTTATATCTAATATGGCTTTGTATTATTGGTGAAAATGGGGATAAAGGACATACCAAATAGAAAAATTATTTGGGTCAAAGATACTATCTGTCTTCTCCACACTAATTTTGTCTTAGATAGAAAAATATAAAGGGAACTGAAAAGATTATGAAGTCAGAAATAATATTACTCATTCCATTGAGCTATTTAGCTATCCAGCTAGCTATGCAGACAAAGATTTTGCAGAAAAGGTATATCTAGATAAGATAAACTTATCTATAAGTTTCTTAAATATTAGAAAAATCAATACTTTTAAGTTAAACTGGGTAAATCAATAGAGTAAACTGATAACGCATCACTAAAGAATAGTCATTTGTCTCTATAATTAACCTTCAGAAACATTTTTTATTCGGTACATAGGAAATGTATCCTAGTTTATTTAACTACTTCGCTATGATTGCACAATTAAGATGTTTTCAATTTCTCTGTAATAAATAATACTACAAAGAATATTCTTGACCATATCATTGATTACCTTCCTAAGAATAAATTTCTAGAAATGGAAAAAACAAAGTTGAGGGATACAAACTTCACTGAGGTTCTTGGTAGAAAAAAGTTGCCAATTGGCTTTTCGCCCACATTATTTATCATTGCCAGTAGCTTTCTAATAAAATTCACTTTTCATGTTGTATAGTTCTATGGTTTCTGCCAAATGCAGTCTTTTATCCACCACCAAAATCATGATACAGGACAATTCTGTCACCCCCAAAATTCCCTTGTGCTGCTCCACTAGTTGATCTCTTGCCCCAGTTGTAACCACTGAGCTGTTCTCTGTCCCTATAGCTTTGCTTTTCTCCCCTCAGAATGTCACATATATAATATTATACAGTCTGCATCCTTTTGGGTCTTACTTCTTTCACTTAACAAAGTGCACTTTAGGTTTGTCTATGTTGCTGTCTCTATGAATAATTCATTCCTTTTGTTGTTGAGAAGTGTTGCATCCTATGGATGTTTATGGATGCATTTTGTTTATT
Organism: Mirza zaza; assembly: GCA_008750895.1. Classification (NCBI taxonomy): domain Eukaryota; kingdom Metazoa; phylum Chordata; class Mammalia; order Primates; family Cheirogaleidae; genus Mirza; species Mirza zaza. The sequence goes on from VSMD01087604.1 coordinate 17,052, forward strand.
CATTCTCCTGCTGAAGGACATTTGGGTTGTTTCCAGGTTTTGGTGATTATGCATAAAGCTGCTAAACAGGCTTTGGTGTGAATATAAGTTTTCATTTCTCTTGGGTAAATAACTAAGAGTGAAATTGCTGTGTCATATGGTAAGTGTGGCTTTTGTAAGAACTGCCAAACTGTTTTCCAAACTGTATTATCTTGCCTATCCAGGAGCAACATATGAAAGTTCCACTTGTTCTGCACCCTTACCAGTATTTGGTATAACCAGTTTATTTTTGGTTTTTTATTGAATTTTTGTCCTTTATTGAAATTTTGTCATCCTTATAGGTGTTTGGTGATATTACACTGTATTTTTAATTTGCATTTTATCGATGAGTAATAATGTTGAGCAACTTTGCATGTGCTTATGTTCCATCTGTACAGATTTTTGTCAAAGGTTCTTTTCAAATCTTTGGCTTATTTTTTTTCATTGAGATGTTTGTTTTTTTCATTGTTGAGTTTTGAAAGTTCTTTATATATTCTAGAAAGAAATTATTTGTCACATGTGATTTGCAAATGTATTTTCACAGTCTATAGTTTTTCTTTTCGTTTTCTTAACAGTGTTTTCTGCAGAGAAGAAGTTTTAATTTCACTAAATTTTTCCTTTATGGATTGAACTTTGGTGCTATATTCAGTTTGCTTTTAAAAAGACAAAGATTCAGGAAAAAACAGAAAATACATTGCTTGCCACAAAAAAAGTTGAAATTTATTAAGACATAGAATTTTATAATTTTTGATAACAGAGTGAATTTTCCAAACAGTGTGTGCTAGTATATGACACCAACACTAGTTTTTCACATGTGGTTCTCAAGCACAGTTTTTCCATGGCAAATATTTACTGGTATAATAATTAAGAGTTCAGTATTATAAGATCCTGACAGCTTATATGATGCAATTGAAATCATCTCCTGGTTAAAACACTTACATAGTATCTATGTAGTATAATGTACCATCTATGAAGATGAGACATGTCTTTTATAATATTGCATCAATCATCTGGCACAATGTCAGCCACATAGTAGATCCCAGAAATTTTGAATGAAGAAGTAAATGCAAAGTAAAGGGAAAGATGTTTAGTCTACTTAAGGCAATAAATCATCTTATGCTTTCATAACATTCCCCCCTAATCCCTACAGGTCAAGTTTCTAACCCCAATATTAACCAAGAGGCAGTATAACATAATGGACTCTGAAGATAAACTGCCTGGGTTCTAATGCTGCCTCTAGCAATTATTTGCTAATATTTAACTGCTCTCTGTCCCAGTGTTTTCATCTGTACAATGACGACTTCTATTCGAGAGGGTGGGAATCTGATGACAAGAGTACCTATTTCATAGCACTCCTGTTCCCCTAGGTTATTGTAGGAATTAAATCAGCTGATACATGTAAAACCCCAAGAAAGGAGCCTGCTGCAACACGATACTCAATATAATAGTTTCTGTGACATAAATTGTGATAGTAACATATTGAAAGTTACAGACCATGGCAAACTATTTTTACTCTAACAAATTTTTAAGCTCAGGCCTCTGGGAAGCTTGATTTTGAATAAAGCACAAGAAAGGCATGATAAGTTCCCCTTTTTCTTTACTTGGTAGGTACTTCTTTTTTTTCTTTTGTCTAAATCGCGTGCCTGCCACTATAGCAATCAGGATATTGCCAGTTCTTGTCTTCAGATCCTGCCCATTTGGGGATTTATGAAAAATAGGTAGAGTTCACCAACATCTAAGAATGCTTGTACTGAAGAAGAAACCTACAAAAACAGAACACTTTCAGCAGGCAAATATCACTGATTGTGTAATTCTCACTGGATAACCATAGTGTTTCCCTTTAAAAAGTGTTGTTGATGTCTTTTTCCCATGCCTGATCCCCTGACTATTCAACTGTTCCTATTCAATTTTGCAGAACATGGCAGGGGTCTAATGACTAGTTTTGTACTATATTGAAGAGGCGTAATAAAAACAACAAACCACATAGTTACACTGAAAGTTTGCAGTGGTGAACTAGGGAAGAATCATGCCATATAATTTTCTCATCAAAATGTTGAAAACTAATTAAGACTCTGAAATAATGAATATATACTGCTTTTCTAATTTGTTTCACAAATTAAGTTCAGATACAGGATTACAATACCATAGACCAGGCATTACATAAACTAATGCTGAGAAGATGTTTCTTAGCCATCAGAATTTGAGATCCAAACAGAAAACAGACAGCTTTTAAAAGCTTAGTTCAGTCTTTGGTAATATAAGACACATGTAAAAAATAATAATAAAACCCCTCTAAATAAATGTCAGAAAGATAAAAAAAATAGAATGGCAAAAGAGTAAATACTGAAGGCATGATCCTAAAGTTCATATTTATTCTAAACTTATGTTAATTGTAAATTTACATACATAATAACACCTAAATTAATGATGACATCAATGAATATATAGATATTTTTTCTGTAATCTTCTTTTACATAGTATATGTCATTAGTACTATCTTAAGACTGATATTGATAACTTTTTGTGATTGAATGAATTCTAAAGAAGAATAAACCCTATCTCTATTTGTCTATCTTCTCCAAACTGATTTACTCATTACTAAACTCAGAGTGGCATTGCCATTTTTCTAGTCAATTCCATATAATTCAGAAAAAAAAAATCAACATTTTAACTTAGGAAACATTTAAATATAAGTAAAAAGTATGGTGAGATATTTCAAAACACAAGGACTTAAAGCAAATGTTTCAAAACTCCAGCTATCGCTTTATATTCTTGTCAAGTTCTCCTCAACACTTCCTAACAGTAAGAGTGCCATTTAATTCAAGTTGTGTGCTCAGCATAATAAAAGAGGAAGGATACAGATGTTTGAAATCTGTGTACTCCTTTTTCTTCTGCATTGAAACAGAAAGATGTTCTTATTCCATGAAATAAATACTATTTTATTAGATGTCTTCTTTGCATAAGAGGTTAAATACTTAATTGTATCATTAATAATCATGTTGACATTTATTGCCTGCAAGGCATGGTTTCTTTGGAAACAATTTAAGAACATTAGATATTTCTGATCATTTATCTCATTATAACTGGCTTACTGGTTAAAAGAATAATTTTCTAAACCTTCTAGGCAGTTAAACTAACACTTATTAGGTTATTTGTTCATAGGCATTCCTTCCTGAGACATAATAAATGGAGAGAAGCATCTGCTTAAGAAATTTAAAGTTGTGTAATGTCTTAAGTTTTTAACCCATTATATTACTTCCTTGGCTAGAGAAAATAATATATCTTATGTATTCCCGGATCCTCAATTTCTGGAAGAACACCTTAGTCATAGTAAGTACTCAATAAATCCCAACTGAATCGAAATGAGCATAATTGAGCTGAACAGATGTTTTAGTATTTTTGGCTTCCAAAGAGTTGGCACAAATTGAGGAAAATGTTAAATGCCTTAGGAATACACTAACATTAATATATTCCATGAAGCTTCCGCTACTATGCATTTTGGTAAAAACATTGGTTTAGAAGCAGGGAGACCTGGGTTTGAATTCTAGCCTTCCCTTCCAAATTGCGTGTCTCTAGGTGACTTATTTCATCTCTGTTGACTTCCTCATCTAAATATGTGAATAACAATTCCTATCAATATATCACAGGAATTATGTCATGATTACATGAAGTAACATTACAGTAATAGGCAAATAGTAAATACTCAATATGCGTTAGTGATGATGATGGCAAATGTATACCAACATCTTTCAATGCCTTTAGATTTTCCATAAATTCATTGCCGATACAATCAAGTCTCAGAGACTATTTTAGCATAAGAGAGAAGTAGCGAAGAATGTAGAAAATCACGGTCATACCAGAAGGCATTTATGCAAAGCTTTGCGAAATACCCTCTGATTTGTCCAAGTGCTTGTTTTGGCAGTGGATTTACCTGTCCAGTGTGCTTATACTGCTTGGGGTAATATGCATTAGCATGCACTTCCTCAGAGGGAGATGTGAGAAGCAATGCTGGATGGCAGAGGAGGGCCATGGCAAAAGGAACATTTTACAAAAGGAGTTCTCATGTAAGTAATCAAAAGTGACTGAAAGTGCCAAGGAAGAAGGTAGTCAAATAATCACAAAAGAGGTAAATTCCCTTTACATATATACTCTGGGAAGATACAGGAGCAAACCTGCCCCAAGGCAATTGGAGAGGTAAGCTAGACAGTGTTATTTGAGCATCCTTAAAAATACAAACACTGGCATTGGCAGCCTGAGCCTCTTTCCAGACCTGGCCTCAGGTGACTTTCCTATTTTAGGTTAGAGATCAGCCAAAGCTCAGGAAACCACATTTTTTTTTTCCTCTTTGAAATTTCACAAACTGTGAAAGCTTAATCACCCACCCATCTTGTAGATCCAGCCAAAGCTGAGCTGACTTACGAGATCTTTGCTGAGTGTGCCAAACTCATCCTTGCACATGTGGGCACCACGGAGCACTTCTTTCAGACTCAAAAGTAATCACACAGTGTTTATAGCCAGGTTTTGATGGAAGTCCCTATAATTTCATATATATAAAATTTCAGCAATGTGGAAAGGGAAATCTGTTCTATTTTCCTTATTCATTGCTTTACCTAAAATCTCAAGCCTGTCAAAAATAATTTCAATCCATTCTTCCAAACAAAGATGTAAAAATGGAAGAAGAGTATGTGTAATAAACTTGCCTGAAAATATAGAAAGCCCTAGAGTTAGAGAAAGCAATATTGTTTCTTAGGAATATTTCTTAGGAACCATTCTTCAATTCTCTTTACTATTCAGTTATTATAATGGAGGAGAATATCCTGACAAGTGCTTTTGGCAGATTTTTTTATACTTATGTGTGCAAAGGAATAACTATGTAAACAGAAAAATATTAAAACTTTCAGTGTTAATCTATATTTTAAAACCCAAGCATATCTTGACAAACTTCCAAATACAGAATGCATGAAATTCATAAAATATATATAAGCATGATTGCATTACTGTTTCTAATTTATTTTCCCCCCGAACAAAATTCTGCCTTTGAATTCTTATTTATTATGCCTTTTATTCAATTGAGTACCCAGGCAGAAAATACAATAAAGCTTTGCTAATTTCATAAAATATTGAAACACTGACACTGCAAATAGAATTTCACTATCTTTATGTACTTCTGAGCCTATCTCATAGTTTAATCTAAAAACCTATTTAAGGAATGCATAATTTCCTAGACTCTTTTTCTGATAAATTACTTTCAGTATTTTAGGGGAGAAATATTCAAAATTCAGAAATACCGTTTCCACTTGTTCAAAAGTAGTTAAAGAGCCCATTCATAATGATTAATATATAAAAGAACACAACAAATATGACCAATATCTTGATACAATCCTTCCAAAGTGTATGTCTGGGCCCCCTGCAGAATTTAGACATGAGTCCAAGTAGTCTTTGAAATAAATAAATAAATAAAGATCGTCTAGGTAGTCATCTTTATTAGATCATCATTTTTTCAATTTATTGCAATGTCCTAACTTCCCTGTCAACAGGTTTCCTCCCATGGCTGTAGCTCTTCAGGCCAACATGCTGCTCCCTACAGAATGGCTTATTTCCAATGACTGCTTTCCCAGTTTTAGAGTCCATATAACCTGTTTTGGAATCTGTAGCTTTTGTAGAAAAGGATAAGAAATGTTTCTGTTAAAATGCTTAAATCTCTCTTTACCGGCCGGGTGCGGTGGCTCAAGCCTATAATCCTAGCTCTCTGGGAGGCCGAGGTGGGCGGATCGTTTGAGCTCAGGAGTTCGAGGCCAGCCTGAGCAAGAGCGAGACCCCATCTCTACTATAAATAGAAAGAAATTAATTGGCCAACTAATATATATAGAAAAAAAATTAGCCGGGCATGGTGGCACATGCCTGTAGTCCCAGCTACTTGGGAGGCTGAGGCAGCAGGATTGCTTGAGCCCAGGAGTTTGAGGTTGCTGTGAGCTAGGCTGACGCCACGGCACTCACTCTAGCCTGGGCAATAAAGTGAGACTCTGTCT